>CAJPEV010002635.1:0-41151 GCA_905338385.1 Darwinula stevensoni
GCCACCATTCGGGCAGAGGTTTTCACGCCGTCATTTAGAGCATTCCTCGGAGAAGCTCTAGAAGTATTCTAAAGTGACTTCGACCCATTATTTGTGCGCTGACGATGTGCAAAACCGTCCAAACGGCTGGGAGGCGCTAATGTTGGACGGTAGTTACGTCGTGGTTGAAACCCTCGAATGATACATCATTCGAGCACAGGTTTTCACGACGTCAAAGCCAGCATCCCACAGAGAATCACCAGAATGATACTTAAATTACTGCGATGCATTATTTGACAGCCAGCGACGTTAAAAACCGTCCACTGGAATGAGCCACCATTCGAGCAGAGGTTTTGACGACGTCATTTACAGCATTCCTCGGACAAGAACTAGGAGGATACTAAAATGACTGCGACACATTATTTCACCGCCGGTAATGTGCAAAACCGTCCAAACTGCTGGGAGGCGCTATTGTTGGACGGTAGTTATGTCGTGGTTGAAACCCTCAAATGGTCTATCATTTGAACAGAGGTTTTCACGACGTCAATGCCAGGATTCCTCAAAGAAGCACTAGAAGGACTCTTAAATGACTCCTCCGCATTATTTATGTGCGCTGACGATGTGCAAAACCGTCCAAACGGCAGGGAGGCGCTACTGTTGGACGGTAGTTACGTCGTGGTGGAAACCCTGGAATGGGCATGCATTGGAGCAGAGGTTTTCGCGGCGTCATTGCCAGCATCCCACGGAGAATCACCAGAAGGATACTAAAATTACTGCGATGCAATTTTTGTCAGCCAGCGACGTGAAAAACAGTCCAAACGGCTGGGAGGCGCTAATGTTGGACGGTAGTTACGTCGTGGTTGAAACCCTCGAATGAGCCACCATTCAGGCAAAGGTTTTCACGACATCATTTAGAGCATTCCTCGGGGAAGCCATCGGAGGATACTAAAATGACTCTAACTCATCATTTGACTGCCGGCGAGGTGCAAAACCGTCAAAACGCCTGGGAGGAGGTAATGTTGGACGGCAGTTACGTCGTGGTTCATACCCTCGAATGAGCAACCATTCAAGCACAGGTTTTCGCGACGTCATTGCCAGTATTCCACAGAGAATCACCAGAAGGATACTGGAATTACAACCCCACATTATTTGGCAGCCATCGACGTGAAAAATCTTCCAAACGGCTGGGAGGCGCTAACGTTGCACCGTTGTTAGGTCGTGGTTGAAACCCTCGAATGATCCACCTTTCGAGCAGAGGTTTTCACGACGATATCGCCAACATTCCAAGGAGAAGTACTAGAGGGATAATTACACGACTGCGACGCATTATTTGACCGCCGGCGATGTGGAAAACCGTCCAAATGGCTGGGAGGCGCTAATGTTGGACGGTAGTGACGTCGTGGTGGATTTCCTGGAATAAGCCAACATTCGAGCAAAGGTTTTGACGACGTCATTTAGAGCATTCCTCGGAGAAGCCCTCAGAGGATACTAAAATGATTCGAATGCATTATTTTACCGGCGGCGATGTGGAAAACCGTCCAAACGGCTGGGAGGCGCTAATGTTGGACTGCAGTTACGTCGTGGTTTATACCCTCTAATGAGCCACCATTCGGGCAGA
Source organism: Darwinula stevensoni (assembly GCA_905338385.1). Taxonomy (NCBI): domain Eukaryota; kingdom Metazoa; phylum Arthropoda; class Ostracoda; order Podocopida; family Darwinulidae; genus Darwinula; species Darwinula stevensoni. Next base: position 1,598 of record CAJPEV010002635.1, read on the forward strand.
GGTTTTCACGCCGTCATTTAGAGCATTCCTCGGAGAAGCTCTAGAAGTATTCTAAAGTGACTTCGACCCACTATTTGTGCGCTGACGATGTGCAAAACCGTCCAAACGGCATGGAGGCACTAATGTTGGACGGTAGTTACGTCGTGGTGGAAACCCTTAATTGAGCCACCATTCTAGCGGAGGTTTTAACGACGTCATTGGCAGTATTCCACAGAGAATCACCAGAAGTATACTAAAATTACCGCGACGCATTATTTGACCGCCAGCGACGTGAAACACCTTCCAAACGGCTGGGAGGCGCTAATGTTGGACGGTATTTACGTTGTGGTGGAAAGCCTGGAATAAGCCACCATTCGAACAGAGGTTTTCACGACGTCATCGCCAGCATTCCACGGAGAAGCACTAGAAGGATTGCAAAATGACTCCTCCGCATTATTTGTGCGCTGACGATGTGCAATACCGTCCAAACGGCTAGGAGGCGCTAATGTTGGACGTCATGGGCGTCGTAGTGGATACCCTCGAATGAGAATCCCAGCGAGGACAGTGGCCCATGATTGAATTCTCGCATTGCCGAGGGGAAATCTCGGGTGCGATCTCGACAGCCAAATCGCCCGTAGGCCCGTGGCTGCCCTACGGGCCCCGTCTCAGACGTGGACGGTGCACTGGACTGCGTCCGGCTGTGACACCGCCGCACCTGGATTAAATTCCTAACATTCATTGATTGAAATGAAATTGCAATGTCTGCTTTTCCTGCGCTATCGTTCTGGTCATTCCATTGGCTGGTAACAGCGGGTTATTGCTCTTTTTTATGGTTAATGGTCATCAATTAATTTGCAATGTTTGAGATCTTCTTCATTGCACCGTTCTTCTCTTCATCGATTCATTTATCTTTAGTAACAAGTTTTATATTGTAATTATAAAGAAACTACCGCACTTTCCTCCCTAATACATGATGTTCCTTAGGTCAGTTTACCGAGGCATATTCAGCCGTTCTAAATTATTATTCCTTTTCGTTTTTAACTGAAATGTTCGGCATGGATTTGTTAGCTTGCGTTTTCCTTCGCCTGGAATTGAAATAAAATGTTTTGACAATGATGGTAATTAATAACAGTACAATATCACTCATCATTAATGAAATTAATTTAAGTTAGAATAGCAGAAAATCCCTGGGCAAACTAATTTATGGAACACCCTATATCTCAGATACTGGTTGGCATAGGAAGATGAAATTGTGCAGGGCTGTTACAGGGACCATTCGCTCAAAGATGCCCTAGTTACCACATGGTTTCCATGTCTTGAATGCGTAAATAATAAGTTTATACCCAATGTTGTTGCAATGTTCTGGTACTACTTTGTTCTGCATCAGAGTCTTCGGAAACAGGTTTTAGTGGCATCTCACACACCAACAAAATCCATATAATCGCATTCCGATACCAGAATGTGGTTATATGCACTTCCTGTGAGGTTTTTGACCTGAGCTGACGATATGTTGACTTTTAGATATGTGCATCATATGGAAATGTCGGATGTATGGACCAGGTGTGAATCAACGATATCCCACTTTGAAGTCATGATGATTCACATATGAAACATCAATAATCTTACCATGTAGGTTCTTCTTACTTACTTTGAAGTACACGGATGCATTGATCAATATAAACCAGGACCTATACTTCCTTGTTGTTGGGGTTGACTGCTGCTCAGGATGCGGTTATTTGCGCGTCCCACTAGAACTTGTTTCAGGAGACTCAGATGCAAAGCGTAACAGTACTAGAATATTGCAGTCCCTCTGAAGAAACTTAGCAGTTATGAATTTCTTAGATGCCGAAGAAGATAATTTTGAACAATTGCTGTGATTAGCGAGACATTTAGTCACGGTGGCACCCCTGATCATAAAATGATAACTTTGGCATCTTTGAGTGCATGGTCCCCATGGTCTCCGTAACACCCTTGTGGAAATTCAAATTAAATATTCATAATTAAGTTTTAGCATAATTAAGTCAAGGATCAGTTGCAAGGAAGCATCAGAAGGGCCCACTGCAGGAAAGAGAAAACATTGAAAGCGACGTACCGTCACATTGCAAGTAACAAGAGGCGAAGCAGCAGTCACACTTTAGAACCCGAATTCACCATGTCCATTTAATCACAGAGATTAACTCATGGCCGTCACCTCTCCAATAAGAAAAAATTGGCCGCGGATGGATTTTATATTTCCATCCGAAAATTGCACCAGGCATTTTCGATGACTACACTAAATATAATGCAAGTCATGGAATGAACCCTTGATGATGGGGAAGCCGAGTCATTTCACGCCTCCATAGCATAGGACTGCGCATTCCTATTCTAATTGCCGCGTGACTTTCACCGTTTAAGTGGGTTTTCTTCGCTGTGGGACTCTTGGCACAACCAACTACATTCGTCATCCTTTCAAATGGATGGAATGAAAATGCATATTTCAGAAGTACGGTAATATTTCAAATCGAGAATGGCCTCTCTGGAAATAGTCGTAGATTTTTTTCTCATGAAGTATTTACAATTCTCACGTGGATGACATTAGTAGATTGGGTATCAATTTCCTCGATATCTGAATTATTTTTAGGAAAAGAAAACATTTTGTGCAGGCATGACTTCAAAAATAGCAATTTCCATGAATTCGATTTCGCAGTCCTTTGATAGTTTTTTTACGACTTAAACCAAACCCTATGAAGCGCTAAAAGCTGAAGTTCTGCTCACCTGAAAGCACATACTTTTTACTGGTGTTGTACGGATTATTTTGACCTTTTAAAATTGCTTTAGAATATGAAAGACGGAAATTTCTTTTTTTTTGCCATTTTCATGGTATTTTAAAAATGGCTTCTCTGCAAAATGCGTATACTAAATATTTTCAGAAGGCATATACTGCCTTGTAACAGTGGATATTAGCATCCACATTTATTTTTGTTAATTCATTAATAATTGGTTAGCGAATTAATAATTATGCAGAATCAGGTTTCACTTATATATATGCTTTCATTTGTAGAGACTTTTTTTCTGTCATTATGAGGAATTGCTTGGATAATAATTACATAAAAATTGGTGATAAGATTTTCAGACAAAAGATTGGTATTCCTTTGTGTACTAATTATTCTACAAAAATTGCAAATTTATTTTTATTCTACCCTCGTACTACGAATCGAGGTATATGACAGAAACCCCTAATCCCGAAGCATATTTAAATACTTTTAGGCATATTGATGATTTTATCTCTATAAATAACTCCGTCATACAAGATGATATTAGTCAAATATATCCTGATTATCTTGAGCTAGATAAAACTCCCCCCCCCCCCGTACAAATATGCCCGCTATCTGGATTTAAATAAGTACCAGCAAGAGGTCGGTGAGATACCGGCAAGACGCGCACGAATGTCACCTTCACAGATCATTGTTACCTCCATTTGACGACAGTTTCAGTCTCAGCAAACTTCTTGTTTCAGCGCCAAAGGAGAGGTTTCCCGTGCGATTTAACGTTTGAAACCCTCTGGAAATTCCTTAGAAATTCCGCCGATGCGAAAGTCATCGAGGAGACGACGATTCATGTCGTAAGAGTGGTGCATTATCATAACAAAGAAACATTCGTGTATCTGTGTTAAATGGAAATTACAATTTAATTATCCGAGGATGAGTCGATTGGACGTAAATTCGTGGGACATTGAAAATCGTGAAAATGCTATCTCATTCGCTTCCTTGCGATGAGCGAATGACAATCGGAAATGCCGTATGCCATGAGTCTCGTCGTAGGGGAAACTTATGTAATTAAGAAAACGATGAAATATAGTTGGATGAGAGCGTGAGACTCCGCGTGGAATGACGAGGACATTCTAAGGATTTCCCTTTTTCATGACTCGGCCGATATTGGAAATGCCGACGAAGTTCTCTCGTTTCTCGCGCAGGAACAATATAGGGTGTCACATAAGTCTCTATACCATTTAAAAAAATCACAACTACTAAACAATTGGCACAAGAAGATGTAACATTAAGTGAATGACAGCATGTCATTTGGAATTATCGTTTTCAAAAATGGAGGCAGTTTTGAGTTTAGGAAGTGCCTCAAAATTTCCTCCGCCTACACCAATACATTTGGTGTACTCTCAAAGACCTTCATCCAAGCGGAAACTTTCTTCGTTGCTCCGGCGTTAGTTGCGAAGCCTTTTCTCATGACAGCAAAAGCAAGATATATTTATATGTCGTACGTTTTTGTGGAATTCAGGGGGAATTCGAATCTCCCTAGGGGGAGCCGAAATCCGCTAAACCCGCGGGTTTGGCGGAATCCTCTCAAAATCATGTCAATGTCGCGACACCATTGCGTCCAAGTCTCTTATACCGAGCCAGGTATACCTCAAAAAAGCCCCGCGTAATTTCAAACGCATTATATTGAGGTCATGGTTGATGACGAGGTTCACGGACGCTGACTGACCGGTCGACTGCAGTGCGCAGTACTGATAAGGACGCGAAGACCTTGGGACTCGTACTCGACTCTCCCAACTGATCCGTGGGAAAACCAAAGTCGTAAATCTTCTTAGAATTCTTGAGATAACCGGGTCGGCAGGAAGTGTGGCTAGGTTCATATCAATTTCCTCCTGCACAGGAAAATTGCAAAAAGAAGAGTTATGAATTAAGCTTGATTCATAAATGTGTTCCAATGCAGTTGGAGTTGCTCTATAGAGGGAAAAAATGCAACGTCCTCACGAGACTTTCACCGGGAGATGCATCAACCAATAAAGGAAGTAAAGATTTTAGGAGTTGATATATGAGAGCTTTGAATTGGCAATCCGGATGGAAACGAACCCAACTCGACTGCAAAGCATAATCGTGCCTCGTAAAACATTTCATTCCATTATGAGGAATCCTGTATAAGCGCTTTCTCAAGCTCATTCTGTAAAGCAGTGAGCAGAGATGATATTACATCATTGTGATGAGGCCTTTCAAAGAAAAATTAAATGGAAATTAAGGAATTCAAGCGACCCTTGGAAATGAGATGATGATGCTTTTTTCTGGCCTCTCCCTCCTGATGATTTATGTCTCTGTAAATATCCAAGATGAATCAGCAGATGCTGACTCAGTCAGCAGAGTCAAAGCCAACCAGATAATGAACCGAATTGGCGGAAATTGAGAAGGAAAGCAACCTCTCATGAAGGTGCGAAATTGTGACATTTCTCTCAGCCTTCCCCTCCTTGTCCTTCAGCGATCCGACCGATATCGTAGGGAAGTCGGAAAAGCACTAATATAAATTATTCAGAAGGAATTTCGACTGCTTTCATGATTAATAGAAAGTGCGTCTTGAAAAAGTACATCTTTCAGAATTAGCTGGTTTGTGGGTGCCAACGCACGGCTCGCAGTTTCTGCCGGAACGAATCAAGAAAGACTCATGCACTCAGCCTAATTTTCGACTCTTCTTGATGTTCTTTCTAGTACTTGTACTTTCTAGTCGTAGTAGTACTTTCTAGTGCTAAAACTAAATCGGTTCTATATTATTAAGACTTTAATTATGGCTTCAGCTATTTAAGAAAATTTCATTTACTAAATGCCATTCCATTGGTGACTTTGATGTGCTATGCAGACCAATTGTAATTGCCAGGGACAGTCAGTAAAAATGACTCTTAACCCTCTTTGCAAGAATTATGGAAATATGGTAAATAGTGTATTGTCATGCAAAATTTAGTTGGACTTTACTTTGAAAATATTTCACTCGTTTCTACTTTTATAGGAAGCAATCGTCTGTGAGATACGAGTTAGATGCCATTCGGCATCGTTGGGCAAATTACGAAGTAAAAGTATTTGTTCTCTATAGATGTTCTCAAATGTTTGCTTTGCTGCCAATTATCATCATTATGCAATAGATGGTTAAGTTTTAAATATTTTAAATGATTGATATTCAGTTCTTGCCGTTTCTGCTTCTTAGATTCCTCAAAATATCTATCGAATTGAAGGCATTTTATCCCTCATTTCATAGAATATGCTCTTTACTTCAATGCGGACAATTTCCAGTGAGACTGATTCCAGAGGAATCATGGAGAAGATAAGAAACTTCCCAGTCAAAAATTTTCGTTGGCTTATCTTTGGGCCATTGCTGGGGGAGTTGGCCCATTTTCGGCGAATGATTCCGAAAACCGGCGTGAGATGGAGCCAAAGTGGTCGTAATGGGGAATCACTTCCCGGATGCTACCGAGACGAGTCACCCTGTCCCTTTTGACACGGTTCCCTGTGGTTTCTCGCGTAGATCTCAGAGGAAGACAATCGAATTCCTTTTTAAATTTCTCTGAAGATGTATCCTTGCTCTGGAATAAACCAGAAACTTCCGGCCCGGAGGTCCGTGGGAGGATCCTTCTCCTTTCCACAATCGGCCACGCGATCAAATTCTTCCCGTTAGCTTATATAGGCTTTCGTGTTCGATGACGTGTAAGGTGAATCTAACCTTCTGTGGAAGGACAGACACCCTTGCATTCCATGTGATTCTGCTCCTGGATACCTCAACAATCAGAAGGGGTGTAGATTGGGATGTTCATGGCTGTAGGAGTGTACCTATGTAAGGTACTCGGATGAGGTCTTGCTCCTTCTTTTCTACCAGAGGAAGGAGCAGTGAGGGGTCAAGAGATGTATTCTCCTCACACCGAGATACGTAATGCTGTAGATGCAATTTTTTTTTGTCTTTTTTTTCCTATACCTATTCACCATTGTGAAAAGTCGGCCGATGGTTGGGGCATGTGCGGTTTCCCAACAATGAGGAAAAGTTGGCCCAATGAATGAACAGGACATGCCCGACTATAAGCCGTATTAAACCTGCAGTGAGCCAACCATATGGCAACAATGGCCCAATTACGGTTTAAATAAGCGTTGGCGAAAAGCCATCGTAGGCCCGAAATTTTTTTTGACTGGGTTCAGGTCATTTATGAAAATGAGTCAACTTCTCAGCCTCGCACGCGCGACGGTAAAATTCGGAAAAAGCACACTGGCAGGTGGAGACGAGGCCATCGGTACTTTCTTTAAGGGGTTCGGCGATCTTTATTGTGTTAACTGGTTGTTTCCGTGCCAAAAGAGAGATTCCCAGAACAATTTAATTCTTGAAGCATACTTGGAATTATATATATTTAAAATTTTTCAATATTAGAGTTAATGGAGACGACTTTCATCCTGGACGATTCGCGAAGACGACAAGAGTACATGTATGCATTATATCATAATAACTTGCGTTTTTGCGTTAAATGGAAATTACGAATGAATTCTTCGAGGATGATTCGGCGGGCTGTGAAACCATGCGAGCTGGAAATACGGAAAAACGCATTCTCATTCGCTTCCTTGAGACGAGTGAATGACGAGGTTAGTATGCCACGAGTCTCGTCGTGAGAAAATCTGACGTGATTAAAAAATTGAGGTAATTTGTGGATATCATCCAATAATTAGATGAGTGCATGGATTCGTGCATCACGGCGAGGAATGACGAGAACCTTTTCTAGATATTTTTTTTCATGACTAGGTCGATATGCTAGCAATTTTCTCTCTGATATCTTGACAAACGACGTTCTTCCTGAAACTTTTCTCACTTGGAAGGCGACTCGTACAAGTTTCTCAGGAGAGCTCCTGTAGTGACCCTGATGAAATTCCCATGCAACATAACAATTAAAATTCGGTTTTTGGTTTTTTAGCTTAACATATAGGGGTTGAAGGGGAATGGGTTGAAGGAAGGTATTGGGAGCGACTGCGCCCATTGATACCATGCATCGCCTCATCGACCTGCCAACGGCAGGAGCCAAGATGAAAAGATCCAAAAGAAAGAGCAAGTTGCAGTCATTAACCCCCAAAAAAAATCACCCGCGACAAGAGAGGGAAGAGGCCACTCGCGAAATCAGAGATAAAAAGGTATCAGGTGGTGTACGACAAGCGAGTCCTTCGACCCGATTCCTCCACCTTGCCATATGGCTTTTGATTCGCAGTCTTCTTCTGCCTCATCACCCAGTCTTCATCATCAGATTACTCCGTGAGTTTCACTTCCACAACACAAGAAGCACTGGTCTACTGCAAACCACCGCTTCATTCTTGGCTCAACTCATGAACTCGGCGAAAAAAGTATCATGAATGGGAAAAACCGACGATCCAGACGCCAATACGAAGAATGAAACAGTCTTGAATGTGGCATAATTTCGGGAAGGTATCCGGCAACACTGGGGGACGGTACAGGAGCAAGCACTCTAAGCCTAATTGAACGGCAGAAAATTTCAATTTTTATGGCGAAATGGAGCATCGCAAAGAACAAAAAAGCTACTTTTCGTCATCTACGAGTCAATATCTCTCTTATGGTTGGTCTCTTTCCTCCTAGAACATAATACTAGGAGCTACATGGGGGGGGGGGGGGGGAAACGGAATGGAATTCAAATCCTCCAAAAACGAGATTTAGTGTTCTCCGCAACCCAAGGAGGATGGAGCTTCAAATTTGCTGGAGCGATTCTGTGGTGAGATTGGTTTCATCAAAGTCACAATACACGTCTGTTCGTTTGGAACTCCATCGAGGGCAGACGAGAAGTATCCCGAAGGAAAGAGGGAGTGAAATTCGCCGTGGGGATCAGTAGAAGGCGGAGCTGCGATTGTCGGTCACGCTGCAGGCCCGACTTCGTCCGATGCCCTGTCAATTCTTTCACGAATGAGAGGAAGGGCTGGAGTACTTGGCGATTAACCACCATAGCCACCGTATGAGCCGATCGATAATAGTAGGAAGGAAAGGGAGAATGGAAATCCCAGGGAGAGGATGATTCCGCTGATGCATGTCGAAGGTGCACGGGACCAAGGAAAAGGAGAAGATATATCCCCGAAGAGAACGCAGAACGTTGCCATTTATGCATGCATGGAACTGGCCGTTTCTCGTTCATGGCGAGCCATGAGCCAAAAACTCCTCTCGTAACAATCACTCGGTCTCGATAGAGAGTTTTCTCCCTCTTTCGGTATCGGTATCGGAGACTGTTCGTCTCCGATACCGATCGCGACCCTTCGTGCCCCTTCCAACCTCAGTCGACGAGGGGTCTCCGAATCGATGGCCCCAAATGGCCCGCAGGGTGGGTGAGACGAGAACGAAACGGGTGGATATGCAGCACGTGCAGAGCACCGAGCATTTGTCTCCTTTAAAAGGAAAGTGAAACTAAGAACGGAAACTTAGGGGCAGAAAATAAATAAAGCTCGCTCGTGGACACTGCTGTTCGATACAGTTCTGTACGGGTGAACTAGATGCATCGACAGGAACACGTTAACCCTTTTCCTGGCGTCGTCCTATCGTTAGCTCCACATCATTCAAATGACGTTTGGATATCCCTGCAAGGATCGATAGAGAAAAGGAATGGATGAGAAAAATGCAGAAGTGAAATGGGAATCGGATTTGCAAACCAGGTGAGGAAACGGCATTGGCTACGGAGATCCAAAAAGTCTGCGTTTTATTTTATGGAAAGCGGCTAGATAGATATTAATTCCATAATCGGCAGCGACGAGATCACGCCGAGGAATGCATGGAAATGATCGGTCTCATGGATTCCTGTCCCTGCTCCCACGATTCCCGGTAGATGTCAGTTTTATTTATTTTTTGTTTCTTTTGCATCAATTTTAGGGAAAGTTGAGAGAGCGACAGCTTTTTTTTCCTGTAACCTTCCGTCATGAACTATCCTGATAGTTTTTTTTTCCAGCAACACCAATACTAGACATTGCGTTCCAAGATTAAATTTCTTCATGGATTAAACAAAATAGAAGCGAAAATAAAAAAAAGGTAACTCCATGACCCGTATGACCCTCGAGGTTCGAGACGCCGTTCGCCGTTCGTGATACCACGGGACGCAAATGGCACGCGATCGAAAGACTCTCCGCGTCGATTCGCATGGATTTCGGAATTTCCAGGAATGTTGCTTCGGCAGAAGGATCATCTCATCGAGGAATTCCCTCGAAAAGGAAACGGGAAACCGGGTGGAACCGCAGTCTCCCGGGGGACAACAAACCCCACTGCTTCGTCTTCAAGTTTCTCAGCCTCTGCGGGAGAAGGAAAAGACCGCTTTTCACGTCACAAAAATATTTTCCAGCATCAAAGATATTCATATCCATCATGCCGACACGATTCAGCCGAAGCACACGTCTTGCACGATTATTGGGGCGACGACACCGAGCTTCCGAGCCGTGTCTCGAGGGGACAGGTTTTCTCAGTTTTAATAAATATTGAATAACGGTAGAAATCGTAAATGTTGTAACTTTTGTGAAGAAATTGGCGTCCTAGAAGCAGGCCTAGCTTCATTTCATCTTTTACTTTAGGGTGAATTATCGTCAATCGGCTTGTTTCTGCTCCCGGAACCCAGTTGGTGGAAAATGTGGGTGCGAGGGGACCCAATTTACTCATTTTTTAAGTTCGTCACGAACTCAAACTCGTATATCCCACGATGTGAAAATATGCACTCGATACAAAGAACGTTTCCATCAGCATTCCCGTTCGTTTCACATTATGAAACATATCTGCGACTCGTCGAGAAGTCCGGGTCCGCCGTCATGGAGGAAAAGAAAAAAATTTGGAAACGTTCGCGAGACCGAACGGGTTGGTCTCTCCTTCCCGACTGAAAGTACTCGGAGAGACGCCTGCGGAGGGTGACTGCGTGGGGCTGCAGGACCTCAGGCGAGATCCGAGTGGATTTCCGAGCATTTCCCCGTCTTTTCGCCGTCGGTGGTTCGTCTCGCGGTTTCGATGCGAAGGGCGAGACGTCGGGAGCCGCTCCGAAGTCATTAAGTAATCTCTTGTGAGGAAATACAGTGAACATTCGAATTGTTCCAAACAAACAAACTTGCCAAATAAACTTTGACAAGTCTCGTCTCGGAGGATTCCGAAGGGAAAAGTTTGAATTCGAAAGAGTCAGACTTCCGTGCAATGAAGATTTATACGGCGAGAAAAGCGGAAGTTCCTCGAACTCGATGACGGAAATTTCCGCTTTCCGCCGTCTCTTTCGCCGGACGGAAGCCGATAGATCGACACGACGTCGTCGAACCGGAAAGACATCAGATGAGAACTAACCCTCTCGAGACGATTTGAGCGAAACGGATGCGAAACATCGTTTCGACAGAGTTGGACGAAACGACCGGAGTTCCACCCTGCGGGAAGATCTGCCTGGACTCACCCGAACGTCCAAACTTCTCCCTAGATTTCTCAACCGATTCTCCTTCGTGACCTGACCCCTGCGATCTTCCGATCTCTCGCCACGCGGAAGCGGATGACTCCTTGCTTCCACGATCTCCCTTTCCCGGTCCACATCTTCCCTCTTCCGTCGGGTCGGTCCACGGGAATTCCATCGGACCGGTTGGCCGACGGACGGTCGTTCGGTGCGGGCGAACACGCGATCGGATTCATGGGGGGGGAAGGGGGTCTCTCCTCCTTTTTCTTCGACGGCTTTGCAGCTGCTGGCCCAGATGACACCTCGTTCCGTCGGCGGCAGACGCCACCGCTTCTTTAAATGTCGTCACCCTCGGGCAAGTAGCTTCCAACGCATCACGGCGAACGACGGGAGCGCCCTACCACGACGTCACGTGTTGCTGGAGACCCCTGCAGAGTTCGACGAGACGCTTAAAGAGTCGTGAAGCTTCGAGACTTACGCGGGCTGCCGGCCGATCTGATGAAATCCACGAGTCGGGCTCGTAAATCTCGATCGGCGATCGAGTTCCGGCTCTGGTGCGAATCGCTGAAATCGGGTCGAGCGAGGGAAAGTCCACATGTCCAGCAGACGAAACACTGCAGAGAAAATTTCGACTTTTATTATATCGATTTTCATGATATCGCTTCCTCTAATTCTCCTGTCGTGGTATCGAGGTATGGTTTGTCAGAAAGTGACGGAAATGCCTCTTGCAGATAGGCCGATGGCGTTCGTTCCGATACAACAGGGTGCTGTAAAAAACGATCGTTTCTTTTCATTTCATCGTTACACCCACCAAAAATTGGAGATGATGCAATTTAATAGATGAATCGTACATCTCTTTCTTGATCTAATATCATTTTCACAAAAAAAGGAATAGGAGAAACACGTATCTCACAATTTTTTTTTACTGCACCATGTCAAGAGTTGCCGTTGCGCAAGCATGATTCCGTTAACACGCGAACTCCACATCCTCGGCTTCCTATTTTTCAGTAAGAGTCCCTTTCAAATGACAGATGACAAAAGACCGTGAAGAAATTTCAGATCGAAACGAGCCATAATTAGGGAAAACGGTGCGAAATGTGCCTTCTCGACGGTTGGAAGGCAGATGTATATCTCACAAGGAATAGGGGAGAGACAAGATCGTGTCCTTGAGATCAGGAAGGGGAAGGGGATGGGGTGTGTGGGGGGAGTGGCAAGGAACAAGGGTTTAAAAGCACAAGGGATCAGGATAGGTCTTCATAGAGCTTCCTCGTCTTCATCGTCAGAGTCTTCCTTCGTCGTCTGGGTCTGGGTGAGTTCTTGCTTGGTTATTTCGTGTATTGGTGGAAGTGTGTGTTCAGTTGTTTGCATGCGAAACGCTACTCGGAATAATATATTTTGATCCTTGCAGGTGATGGGCTGTTTGGTGGGACCGCCCGATTACTTCAACCAACGTCAGTCATCCTATACGGCCTGAGGAGAGAACAAGGCTTCCCATGCGGGCATGTTAGATTCAATATGCCTAACAATTTCAATATAAAAGTTGAATGGAACATAGAACCCTTATTTTTAATAACTGCGTTGAAATGGGAGAAACTTATTTTCATCCTGAGACATAAGCCGTCGAGAAGAACGACCAAGATTGGTTGAAGAGGGAAATCAACTCGAGAGTTTTAGGTTCGTGGGGTAGCGCAGGATCGGTTCTCGTGTCGTCCGCTAAATGGTGGTTCAGTTCTCATAACGTTTGATATATAGCGCCCGAGTCCGTGGAGATCAGTTCCCATCTCGTTCAGAAGATAGCGCCTGAGGCTGAGGGTGAGGGGATTAATGCGTCTTGTCTTCGCTAGATGGCGCAAGATACGGGGGGAAATTCCGAGCGTTTGGGGAGTAAAAAGTGAGCACCGTGAGCTTTTCGAATTTACCCTCATTACTCGCCAAATGCTCCCTCACCGCTCGTATTGAAGAAAACTCCATGGAAGTTCTTCACCAGACCACTAGATCATGGTAAAGGTCTCGCTTTTCACGCAGTACACAGGTTCCCTTCCCTCTCCTGCGAGAGGGAATAAACTATCTAAACAATCCTGGGAGGGACGATTCCAGTTCCCTGGAATCGTCCCTCGCAGGATTGTTTAGTACCTTGCCATATGTCTCGCCTTGTCTCATTATAGGAATCAATAAACACGGACACTTCATTTGTTATCCACATTCACGACGTGTTCAGACCATAAACAAGCTCATTCCTATTGAGAAACCTTTTGGAACGCTTATGGTTTTCATCCGCTTAGGAGATCTAGTACATACAGAGTGTGTCCATGAACATCATTCACTCATACCATAGAGAGTGTAACTAGAGGCGACACTCCGAGGGGTAGGGGAGAGTCGAAATATTACAGAGACATCTGGTGGCGTATTATCAACAACACCTCCGTTGGTCAGCGTTCATGACGGTTCCTTATCAGAGTGATGTAGGCTAGGCCTAATGCTAGTGGTCAGATAAAATTACGTACTCTTCATCTGTCATAAGCCCCAAGCCATCCCTAGGCGTAAATAAGCAAACATGAATAAATGGGGAGTAGTTAGCTGTGATAGAATGGGTCCATCAACCTGCACGTGTTTACCACGCGGTTCGGCTCACTGCCGAGCATGGAAAGAGTTGTTGATGAATGCCCGCTAGGTGGATGATCGACAGTGACATCTACATTACGACCCTGTCAATGAATGGAATTCGAGCGGAGTGGAAGCTTCTAGTGACACACCCTACTCTATGATCATACCTCAATTAAATGAAGTAATAAGGGACTCCACAGAACCTGTACGAGGTGGTCCACTCTCTGTGTGCTGTAATTAGTCCAATCAGAGATAGGTCAACGCCTGTACGAGAGCGAAAGCGACACAATATACAAGATATGAGAATTTTCGTATTTGCATGACATCCCTATCACTTTCTGATGGGAGCGTTTTTACTCGCGGAGGAGGAGGAGCAATTTTACTCTTTGGTGATGGAGTAAATTCGCTCCTTTCCCAGAGATGAATGGGGGTGAAACAGGAGTTAGCTACTTTACCCTCTTTTTTGAGAAAAATAGCTCCCCTTTTCCTAAGAGTGTAGGCCTTGTAAATGAGGACCCGATCCCCTATTCTCTTTTGGCTGGTTACCCAGGATGGTTTTGGCGAGATGCCTTTATGGATGTGAAGAGCAGAGGGTCCGCATTCCCCCTCGAGGAATCCACGTCTAGACAGGAGAGGAAGGGAAGGAGGAAAACGTAGAAATCAGTGAAGGCCTTTCCCTTCCATGGCTTGGAAATGTTGACTTCATGCGAAAAAGACTTCTGTTTTCTATGACCTGTCCATGCAAACGGCTGGGTTTGCTCGGCGCCGTATGATCGGGAATGTAAACTCTTTAGTGCATCTTGTACAGCTTGTTCAAGATTTTTCCTGCGATATCGCGCCAAAGACACACCTCGACCTGCAACACAGTGGCAATGGGAGCTGATTGTGAACCTAAGCTATCTCTTCACCTCTGTTTAGAATAGGGACAAGTTACTTCAATGTGACGGGTATCGGAGAATCATTTGTCAGAGAGCCATACAGCTTTCCGTGATGAAAACAGCTCCGTTTATCTGGGCCAATCACAGCCCTCATTTCATCAAGAAAGTTTACAGATTCTTCTGTTGTGAGACCACCATCTTCGAATGTTTTGAAATCACGCGTGGGAGAAATGAAAGCAATTACGGTCATGTTCCCTCCTCGTCGAGTATGAACCCAGTCCGGTCTCGTCGATGTCCAAATGTAAGAAAGCCTAACTGCAAACGTTTTTTAGCGTGGAAATTGAAGCAGAAACCCTCGCATCGGGAACTGATTAATTGCATGCTTCATAGGTTCATGTTGACCGTTGTACAGAGAGAGACGCCAAAATCTGTTTCTGTAGATGGGTGGATATCTGACTATTGATAGACCCTGTTCACATCCAAACAAAAATGTTCAGACGCCCGTGAGGAAGTTTCACTCTGTGTCCCTCTCCATCTCATGAGCCATCTTCCAAGCAGTATTTATCTCTTTCTTAGAGGATCTTCTTTTATGCTTTCACATCATCAAAGACAAGTCAGAGAGGAGAGGTCATCCCGAATGAAGTCGTTCTTTCCATAGGGAAAAAGCAATTGGGAAAAATGGGGGAAAAGGAAAGAATTGGTCCTTTACTGTCTGGTTTCTCGTTGCCTCCCCTCCCCTGCCCTCTGGATATGAATTTCTTTCGTGGGAATACGGACCCTCGCCTCATCGTGTCCATGAAGTGTCCTTCCAAGCACTCGGATTCAGAATCAAGTCGGTTGGTATATTTGGAAACGCCATCCGTGAAGACGTCTTGGGTAACGAGTGATGCGATGCATTTATACTGTTCCTAAATGCAGAATTCTCGCGCCCCAGGAATTCCCCTTGACCTCGAACTGACTTTGTTTACTTTCCTGTCCCCGGGCGAAACTGCTTGATCTCATCAATGAAATGGTGAAGGTGCAGAAAGTATCCTTCCTGAGAAGGACAGAACAGCCGGATACTAAGATCTCAGAGTATTTGTTATTTGCACTATGATGCGGCTATTTTCATGTTATTTTAAATCATCTTTCAAATCTGATTTGTGTGCATCGAAGAGCATGTCTCAAGTAGAAAAACGGTGCAATTGAATTGGGGTGATTTGCACCATATTAACTAAATATACTTGTATATATTTTTTTTAATTCTGGGGCGGACAAAATGCTTTGAAACGGAATGACTACGCCGATGTCTCGAGGCGATGAATGCAGAACGCGGAGAGTGAAGGGAGATGTAAAATAAAGGGTGAAGTTCCTTCCCCTCGATCAGATGAGAGACCAGATGGAGGTAGTTTGATTTTTAGGAAATGCTTTCCGTCGGAGGGAGTCCTGAGGGTAAAGAGTGGCATGGAGACAATATGCCACATCTGTGCAACACCTTCGCCCTAGCTCAATTTTCAGGAAGGGCAGGACCCTCTTAATCCCAGGTATTCCAGACACCTCGTTGAGAACGTGAAACTTAGGTCATTCGCAGGCCTATTCAGTTTCTCACGGCCAATTTAGCAGATAACGTGTAACGTTAGACCAAACGTAGGTCTCTTTCGAGTTTCATGAACCATTTAGATGCCGTCGGGGAACATTAGGCCGATCCATAGTTTCTCAAGAGTTAAGAGCCAAGATAGTGATATCAAGAGGTGATTTCACCCATTTTGATATCACGTGTCGAAGTTTAGCGTTCCTTAATTTTAGGATAGGCCTAACCCTCTTAAAACTAAATATTTCTGTATTTTTTTTTTACTGTCCTAGTTGCTTACTGTCTAGTACCTAACGTCATAATTTCCCCACAACTTTTTGCCTGTCCATGAAAGCATCCGGTTTCTTGTTAATGATAGTCACAGCGCGTTGCAGCCACTACTTCGTCATCTAACGCATTCCACGCGTTCACCACTCTCCAAGTAAAGAATTCCTGTCTCGACCTGAGCCGCACCTGCGGTTTGCGCAACTTAAGTCGGTTACCTCTCGTTCTCTTGCTGCCATCGAACTGGAAAAACCTACCACACTCGACATTATNGAAAAACCTACCACACTCGACATTATCTATTCCTTTATTTCGAAAGCCTGGATGAGATCGCCCCTCCTTAACCTTCGCTCGAGCGAGTACAGTCCCAACACTTCTAAACGCTTCTCGAATGAAAGTCCCTTGACCTTGAATCATTCTCGTGGCCCTCCTCTGTACTTCCTCGAGCGCCAACAAATCGCTCTTATTTGTCGAACCGTCTCGAATAGTCCCGAAAAGAAAATGCCTTTAGAAAGCGTGAGTTTCACGAGTTTCACACCCTACACGGTGGGGTCTGGAACTCGTGATGGAGATTGATATGGAGCACGTTTGGAAGGCGGTTAGAAAAGTTGGAAGGCAGAAATATGTCTCACAAGGAAATAGAGAGAGACAAGATCGTGTCCTTGAGATCGGGAGGAGGTGGGGGAATGGGTGTGTGGGGGGAGTGGCAAGGAGCAAGAATTAAAAGCGCTTGGAATTACGAAAAGATTTCATAGAGCTTCCTGGGGTGTCTTTTGTCGTTTGGGTTCGGGTGAGTTCTTCTCGTACCTGCATGGTTATGTTGTATAATGGGGGAAGTTCAGTTGTTTGCATTCGTAATACCATTGAGAATGATATGTTTTTATTCTTGCAGGTGATGAACTGATAGGTGACACCACCCGATTTCTTCAACCAATGGTCGCACACGTACTGAAGAGAGAGATAAAGCCTTCCCATGCGGGCTTATTTTTCACCGGGTGACGTCATTTAGAATTTAAAATGTAGTCCCTAGGGCACCCTTTTGTTAATGGGAACTATGTGGAAATGGGAGAAACTACTTTCAGTACTTTTCAGTCGACGACATATTCGCCGATCGGCTCATAAGTTCTTCTGTTCGTTGGATGGAACATGGGATGAGGAAGGATCAGTTTTCATGTCGTCTGCTAGATGACGGGAGGTAGTGGGGGGGTTTAGTTCTCCCATTGTTCACTAGGTGGCGCCAGAAGTAGATGACTTCAATTCTCATCAGGTTTGATATCTTGTGCAAGAGACCGGGAGGGAGGCCTTTGTCATGTACACTGCATGGCGCGAGGGAGTTGGGTGACTTCGGCAAATCCAGCATGCCATATAGCGCGGCTAATGCACATCAACGCCCCAGGTGTACATTCGCCATCCTTTTGTTCATTTAGTGACTGGCTTTCATCTCAATGGAAGGAAGACCCAAGTTTGGGATTCCGATTCTAATATGAAAAGCTTGCTTGCCGTCCACCTCTGGCGTCGAGTGAGTTCTTAAATTGAGAAGCATGATCTTTCTATCGAGTACTCTTTCCGATATTTAAATCGGATTCATCATTGAGCTTGATATTCTGATTCCCAGAGATACAGATATAACCGACTGCTTGCTGATATCGTGTGGAGTCAGTTGCCCAATGACGACCTGTCCTCAAATGTAATTGAAAAACAGATCATTGGGACGGAAGAGAGAAATGAGGCTCACCCTTACCAGAATCATCTGCGTCGACAGGAGAAATGGAGCCACCCAACGTGAACACCCATGTTGGTGTCCTGCCGAGGATGAGGAAAGCCTTCTCACGCCGAAACCTACTTTTCCCCAGATAGACGTAAATGTGTCACACTTGGATATTGGCAAGTTGTCCCTTTGGCAGATATCGTATAACCCTGAAATTTCTCTAAATAAAGGACCGAGCGATGGAATCGTGCACGAGCCTGTGAATGTGTTCCTTGTGGAAGACAAATGGAGACAGTGGGATTGCTGGTGTGGGCATCCTAGCAGCATATGAAGAATCATGAATCGTTGATTTCTGCATTCAAGACTAGTTATGCTTCAGCATCAAAGTGCAGGTCATCATGACAGATAAGGGCCTGAAAGAAAGGTATTTAAGTGACTTTTCCCTATGGTCAATGCCCCGTTGATTTGTATGTTTCATGTGTTGAAGTCCCTTAAGAGTGAAACGATTTGCGACAATTTTGGAATTTCACGAGAAGAGAAAATTTTTGAATATTTAGAGAGAGCTTTAGAAATCCGTCAAGAGTATGATAGAATTTACACCGACCTGTGACTCAGAACTCCTTCTTGTGATAAGTTTCTTTGACAGAAAC
Source organism: Darwinula stevensoni (assembly GCA_905338385.1). NCBI lineage: Eukaryota > Metazoa > Arthropoda > Ostracoda > Podocopida > Darwinulidae > Darwinula > Darwinula stevensoni. The sequence continues at coordinate 20,430 of CAJPEV010002635.1, forward strand.
TGGCATCCCATCAGACATTGGACTAAGTGGTGGAAGAGGGAGCTCATTAAAGGAGGAATCTTTCAATCGAAGTTGAAACCTGTAATCACCAGGTTTAGCTCTCTGGAGCAATTCCTTGACCAACTGTACGTTTTGCTTGGTTGCATGAGGAATGAGAGAGATCACAGAATGGCAATCTCCATGCTGCAGAAACAGCCATTGTCTTGTTCAGCAGAATTACCACATAAGAAATATCCGACTTTGCTTTCTCCTTATGCAGCAGGCCGTGTTCTAAAGCAGTTGGATGCAATATAGAGTCCCTTCAGCTGAAGTTCTTCATATTGCCATTAAGGCAATGAACTTACCACAGCGTGTTTTTTAAGTGAGACTGGAAGGGCTGGATTTGTACGATGAAGATCTCTTTGCTAGCGGGTGGCTAATGAAGCACTACTGCTAGATATCTCGACTGGTCAGTAATGATGCAGTGAGAAATGAAACGAATTCAGTGTTGTTGACACTCATCTGCTAAGAGGAAAATTATAACCCACAAGGAAAAGTTCTCAAAAGCTTCCATCATAGGGAACCAACTTGCGTCTTTGATAGTAGAAGTGTCACAGGTACGTTTGAAGGCTCTTGAAATGTGATCTGCAGAAAAAGGTGTTGATATCGTTGAAAATACTGATGAGGAGGAAATTAGGGCTGAGGGAATTTTCGATTTGCCAGAGTCTTGATAGGGGAATTCTGTTGCTGGTTCTTTTTCAACTGAACCATTAGGTAGATTGGAGATTCATTCATCCACAGCTGGCTTTTTTGACAGCAATCCTTCATCCTTAGTTATCTTCACACCTGAATTGGTCGGATTGAATGTCAATCCTTCTCCACCTTACAGTGAAAGTTGTGAACCAAGTTCCCAGAATAAACTCTACGGCCTTCCATCCATTTCTCTTCCATCATCCAGTCATGATAAGTCATTCTGAGGACTTTCTGGACATCCTGACATTCTGATTATTACAGGGCATTCTGACTCCCATTCTGGGGAGCTAACAGTCAATACTGCTAACTCCTCAAAATGGAACTGAAAGCTTCCACTTGCAAGTTCATGATTCATGTAGAGGGGGTAGTATCCCATCTTCTTCAATTGAAGGATCTCTTAGTTACTACTTGCCTATAATCTCATGCTTACTTGAAAATTCCCAGACTAAATTAGTTGAGTCTAGCAAAAACTTAGGAAATATACAGGTTCCTCCTGCCATGAAAAGACTTGGGAAACTAAAGACTGCCATACACCATTGTTGGCTTGCCACGAAAGTATGGCAACGGAGAGAATGTAGATTCTCCAAAACACTTTTTTTTAATCAATTGTCACCATCTGGATAGTACAGAAAGATGACTTAGCTGCTTCTTGGACGCCAAACCATCAACAATTGAATGATACTTTGTTTCTGAAAACATAATTGAGTGTCGCCCAGAAATGATTCCAGACTCCATTTTGGATGAGAACGTCAATCTTTCGCTAGTGAAGCCTTTTGCAAATGATGCATAAAAATTATTGAGACTGTCCAAGAGATCAAATTAGCATGCATGCGGTGGACATACACAGTGTGCAGCATTAGCATTCATGAGGACGAAAATATCTGCTGTGACAGTTGCCTTCAGTGGGTCCACCTTGAATGCACGAGTCTGCAATGACCACCAATAACTCTTCTTTGGTACTGTGAAGGATGCTGTGGAATCAGAAAAATATAGTGCATTTGGTGCTGTTTGTGTGATAGTCGTATTTTCTGAAATCCATGCTTTGTTCTACTTGGGGGTTCAAAAAGTTCTAAGCCTGAGGTATTTCCAGTTGCAACACACCAATCTTGCTCTTCTCGTGCAAACACAGACGTCTTTTAAGGTGGCTGGAAAAACTTCACAAAACCATATTTAAATTGATTTATCTTTTTTTTTCCCTTAACAGAAAGCCTGTTTATTTTTTTTCCTATGTCCAAAGTTCATATATTGGATAATAAATTGAGCATTTTTGCATGGAAATTCCTTATAATTGCGCTCAGGCCACTGCACATGTTTTCACATGAAGCTGATCCGTTTACATGTCACACTAATGTCCCAGTACAAACGAGGCACAATGAATCCATGAATTACATAGGTTTTAAGGTCAAACATTAAGTAATATTCTTCAAAATGGGCAGATGAGAGAGAGGTGATCCTCTTCTGATGTTTGCAAATAGTGGGAGGTGAAAAAAGAACAACAGTTTCCTCTAGGGCAGTGGTCGGCAACCTTTTGGTCGTGGCGGACCGGATCGTCATAGTACGGTCAGGTCGCGGGCCGCAGAGCGATTAGAGAAGTAGTGCTCAGAGGTTTAAGTGCTCTCAGAGGTTTCCTGCATTTTTTTCATTCATGTTTATTTGAACTGAATTATGTGTGCAATACAGACTTTAATCATACAGTGCAAACTCTGTGCCTCTGCTGATAATTTAATGAAATGATAACTAGCGCGAACTGGAGCTAGGATTTCCTGCACTCTCATCTTGAAAATATTCCACTGAGCAAACAAGGCCTTTTTCAGAGCCTCTGTCTTGTCAGTCCTGATCTGGCCTTTCAGAGAGGCATACTTGCCTGAACGATGTGCTTCGTGATGAAGGCTACTGCTGTATTCCTTGGACACCGAAACGCTTTCCTTGCGTACAAGACAAACTGCCTTATCTTAGCACTGCACGAATAGGCAATCGAGGGTCCGGTGTCGCTGAACACCCGACACTCGAAGTCAACTTTTCGCTTATTTTTTTTTACTGATATTGGCAGCGACATGGTGGAAGGGCAGGTTCACAATATAACAGAAATTGAAAACGTCCAACAACACACCAGCGAACCGAAAGTGAAAAAAAGTGCAGCACGACTAACACGTCCCGCCCTCTCATTCCGTCGACATGAAACAAAGGACAGGCGGTACGGAGGGCGCGCGTGCTGGTACGATAAGAAGGATGAGCGTTTTTCGAAGGCTGAAGTCCGAACCAAGTCCGCTGCGTTTGCAAACACGCCACTTCACGCGATGGCGACGGAATGGCTCGATCATCGGACAGTCGCTGGTCATCAGCAGCCAATGAGAGCACAGAACACTGAAAGTATATTCTCTTCTTTCAAACGATGAACGTGGCTGCTGTGAGGAAGAGATAAATTTGTCCAGGTTTCATGGATTCATTTAAGAAAAATTTAGCGCAGCCCGACCGAGGTCGTGGCGGGCCGGATGCGGCCCGAGGGCCGTAGGTTGCCGACTGCTGCTCTAGGGGAACATGTAGTGCTAGGGCCAGGATGGCACTTTGCCTAGCACCGTGGGTTAAAATGAAAGACCAGTTGAGAGCTCCATAATTAATCTATTGGCTTGATATTTGAAAAACTAATAAAATATATGAAAATAAATAAAATAAATAAATAAATAAATAGGTGAAAGACACAAAAACACAGCACAAAACTTGTTCTCAAAGTCTCTGACTCGCTGGTCTAGTCCCATTCAACAACACTGGATGCTGGTCGTGTCGTCTGCTCCTTAGACACGACACTACAAACAGATAAGCCGATTACCATATACGTAGTGAGCATTCTTTTGATGGCATTACCTTGGAATGAATCGATTCAAGTCCACTGGCTAGATGCTAGGAGGAAGACTGTCAGTAGAAATTCTCCCTGAGCTCTAGGATCTAACCATGGTCTTCCGCATCATTACGCAATTAACCCAACGATTGAAGCACACGGCCTCAAGTTAGCCACTAGCATGCACACTCCCATTCCTGCGGGAATGAGACGGATGGTTTTTGTGTGGAGTACATGCGCTCCCCGATGTTGGACGGGGACCCTTAAGTGCGCATGCGCCATACTGGGTCGGACGGCGATATTTATCTGCGGCCTTTAGAAAGCATGACATCCAAGCCGACCACCATCATGCTAAATTAGGTATCACGTATGTCCGGATCAGATTCCAGTATCCCATGTTCCATCAAATCCATCGGTTACTGCAAACCACCATTTCGATCTCAGCTCATCCCATGAATTCAGCACATTAATGCTTCCTACATTAAAAAGAGACGATCCAGACAACGATACTAAGGCTGAAGAAGTCATGAATCAAGCAAAACTAAGACACGATATCCGGCAACATTGGAGACGGGGCCGGAGCCATCGTGCTACGATGTGTGACAATACAGTTCCGATACTTTTGCTATCCTGCGCGTTGTAGGCTGCGTAGAAATTGGATTGAACCAGTTACAGCTAGTGCATGTAATGATCACCAACATTGAGAAAAACTAAAGTTCTAGCTTAGTTAGTTGATCTGCAGCAGCATCGTGCGTAATTAGTGTTTTTCTTCTTTGTCTATTTTTTTTAAAGATGCAGTGAGCGAATATCAAGTTCTGTTTTAAACTTGGAAAAATCGCTTTAGAAACTTAAGACATGATTTTAAAAATGTGCACGGAGATGATGCTCTGTCTCGTGCTCGTGTATTTGAATGGTTTAAACGATTCCGAGATGGGCATGAATATCTTGAAAACGATCCAAGGAGTGGGCGACCGTCAACTGGTAGAAATCCAGAAACAATCGAAAAAGTTCGAGAACTGGTGGCCAGGGATCGTCGATTGAGTCTGAAAATAATGGAGGATGAACTGATCGTAAGTAGGGAGACGATTCGTCAAATGTTGCATGCAAATTTGCAAAGTGGAAGGTTTGTGCGAAGTTTGTTCCGCACATTCTCTCGGATGAGCAAAAGGAGCGCAGAGTCGCAACTTGTGAAGATTTCATCCAGATTTGTGAGAGCAATCCTGACTTTCTCGATTGTATTGTTACCGGAGATGAGTCGTGGGTGTTTCGGTACGACCCTACAACCAAAAGACAGAGCATGGAATGGCGAACGAAGACCTCGCCGAGGCCAAAAAAAAGTTCCGCTTGCACTTTTTGTCGATCACTTTTTTTTTGACAAATGTGGTGTTATCCACAAGGAATTAGCGCCTGAAGGGCAGACAGTGAATAGTGCACTCTACGTTCAAGTTCTAGACCGTTTGTTGAAGCGGATCGCTCGAGTGAGGCCGCAGTTTCGAGAGGCAGGAAGCTGGTTCCTGTTGCATGATGATGCGCATGCTCATTCCGCCCTGATTGTGAAGCGCTTCCAGGCGAAAGGCGGCGTGGTGATGAACCACCCACCGTACTCTCACGATCTCGCTCCAGCCGACTTCTTCCTCTTTCCTAAGCGAAAATATGCTCCCAAAGGCAAAAGACTAGAAGATATCGATGACATATAACAGAATGTGATAGCCGAACTAAACGCGATTCCTTCAGATGTTTTTGAGAAGTGCAGTCAAAGCATTTAGAAAGGCGTAATAAGTATGTTGAGGCCAGAGGGGATTACTTTGAAGGCGATTGAAACAATTTTTCCTGTATCTCATTTTAATCAGTTTTTACGGGCGGAGTCTCGGAACTTTATTGTCGCACCTCGTAAGTCTAAATGAACAGCATCTAATTACTTTTTTTCGATGCCAAAATGGTTCACTGGAAGCAAAAAAACGACATTTTTTGTCACCTACAAGTCATTATCTTTTGTTTGGTAGCTATCTTTCCTCCAAAAACTTCCCAGGAGCGTTTACCCATGTGGAAAGAAAAAAAAAGGACCGACCAGGAACGAAATTCACATCTAATGGGAAGATCCAGTGTTCTCAACAAACCCAAGGAGATGGAGCTTTAAATTTGATGAAGCGATTTTGTGTTGGGAGAGGAAGAAGTACGCCAAATTTCGTTCCTGTGGATCTTTCAGAGAGGAATATGAGAAGGTTGAACTTCGTCACCGGAAGGGGTTGAATAAAGGTCTTGGGCGCTACCCTTGATGGCAGAAGAGACCCAGATACTTGATAATTTCATGGATCGCTTGAGGATGAGTAGAGGTACATCCGTCCTATGAGGAAATAACGGTTCCACGATTTTCTCTCTTTGCCGTTTGATTCATCTAACTTATAATTCATGGAATAATTACATACCTTTTCTTCCACCCTGGTTCAGTTCATCTCTATCCTGAACATGTCTGGAATTCCCATGTTTTTCTCGGTCTTTTAGAAAAAGACGCATTAAATATTTCAGAGCTGATTCTTTCAGAATCCATTGAAATTCATTGTTTTTTTTATAAGTGAGAATTCCAAATACAAAAGTGAGCATGCTGGTAGTGTGTCATGTCTTGCTCATGCACCATGATCAAGTCCAGCGCGCGACGCGATGGGGAGACCTTTATCAATCGACATACAATAAATGAGCTCCAACGGAATTGTTGGAGAGATGAAGAGCGTTACCCGTGTTTCCGCGCACGGTCTTGCCCTTATTTTCTCCATGGAAATTAATTACGTTCTTAAATTTGCAAGGAGAGAAGTGAAATTGGGAAGGCCGGCACTCTCTGGAATTCGTGGGGTGTGGAACCCGTGAGGAAGATTTATATGGGACACGTTTGGAAGGCGGTTAGAAGACGGTTGGAAGGACAGATGTCTATCTCACAAGGAAAGGGGGAGAGACAAGATCTTGTCCTTGAGATCGGGAGGGGTGGGAGAATGGGTGTGTGGGGGGAGTGGCTAGGAATCAGGGTTTAAAAGCGAAGAGGATTTCGATAAGACTTCACAGAACTTCATCTGGTGTCTTCCGTCGTCGTCCGGGTCTGGGTGAGTTCTTCTTGCATGTTTATGCTGTATAATGGTGGTAGTGCTTGTTCAGTTGATTGCATTCGAAACACCAATCTGAATTTTATGGTTTGATTCTTGCAGGTGGTGAGCTGATTGGTTGGTGAAATTGTGTAATGTCTCAGTTGCCATTTACCCTTCGCATGCGTAATGGAGACGGGTTGGTGGGATGCCGAGCCTCTCGTAACAAACCCAAGCAACGTAATCCCTCCACCTTAGAGGTCTGCCGACAGTTCTTTTGCCGGTCGTCTTGGCCTTGGGAGACTCCTTTTGGGAGCCATTCAGGGGGCCTGCGGCAGACGTGTCCAAACCACCTGGCCTGAGACCTCTCGATCCAGAGAAGCAGCTGCTCGACGTGGAGACTCTCGCGGATGGCAGAGTTCCGCATCCGATCACGGCGCGTTCCGCCAGCCATTCGACGCAAGAAGCTCATTTCGGGAGCTTGTACTCGCGATCTGGTGCTTTCGGTGCTTTACCCAAACTTCATGACCATAGGTGAGGGTGGGGAGATAAACACTCTTAAAAACCGAGAGATTTCCTTCCCGAGAAACCTCCGATCTGGCAACCAGGGTTCGCCAAAGTTCCCGCATAATTGCAGAAGCCTTGGAGATGTGGTTGTCGATCTCGTTTCCGCATCGCCCATCACTCGAGAACCAGACACCGAGGAACTTGAACATCTCCACCTGTTCCATTGGGACCCCACTGACATGCAGGGTGCACCGAGCAGGATTTCTCGAGAGGACAATGACCTGTGTCTTGGAGACGCTCGGTTTCATTCCAGCCGCAGTGCATTCGAAGTCGAACCGGTCGAGCATGCTCAAGCTCCTGTCGAGAGCGGGTCAAAGAACGGCATCGTCGGCAAAGAGAAGTATCCTTACCAGACGTCACCGATGTTGATCCCCTACAGACCGAGGCTGGGCCTACAGATCCTGTCCATGTACACGAGGAACAGGAAAGGTGAGAGGACACAACCCTACCGAAGTCCAGCGCGTACCAAAAACAATAGGAACTCGTCCCGCTCACTCGGAGGCAGCTTCTGCAATCGCTGTATAGGGACTGAACGGCCCGCAATAACGGCCCTTGATCCTATACTCCTGCAGCACTCCCCACAGTTTTCCTCGGGGTACGCGGTAGTAAGCTTTCTCGAACTCCACAAAGCACATGTTTGGCACACTCCCAATGTCTCTCGAGGATCTGGCGGAGAGTGAACAGATGGTCCGTGGTGCTGCGGCCTTTCCGAAACCCGCACTGCTCCTCTTGGATGGCATCACCCACGATTGCCCGAGCTCTCTTTTCCAGCAACTTGGAATAGAATTTACCAGGTATGCTGAGGAGAGTGATCCCACGACAATTCGTGCACTCCCTCGAGTCCCCCTTCTTAAAAAGAGGAATCACCACACCGGTTTGCCAATCCCTCGGTGCCGTTCCCGATTCCCAAGCAGCCTGACACACCCTATAAAGCCACGAGCTTTATCGGTGCCCATTGCATTCAGAGTCTCTGCATTCATCCACAACCGGAGATTTCCCATTCTTCAGGCCATCAATGGCCTGCAGAACTTCCTCCACGGTGAGACTTGTCTCCGTGCTGAGAGGCTCCAGGTCGGGTAGGTCAGAGTCCACTGTTGGTGGGTTTAAGAGCTCTTCAAAGTGTTCACTGCCTTCCACCTCCCATTTATATCCGCCTCAGTCAACCAACATCTCCCCGTTTCGGTCTTTGATGACCCGGAGCGTATGTTGTCTGCCTTGCCGTAACCTTCTGATGGTTTGCCAGAACACCTTGATGGCAGTGCAATAGTTTGATTCCATTGTATCGCCGAATTCCTTCCACGCCTCCTGTTTCGCTTTGGCCTCAACACTTCGTCGCGCCTCGGTTTGGCACGCCCTAGAAGAATCAGACCTACTGGACATGTACGCCCGAAAGATTACCTTCTTGGCAGTGACAGCCTCGCGCACAGCTGGTGTCCACCAGGGCGTAACATATGGGAACTTCATTCAGAATTAAAAAAATTATTGAAGTGCATAGGTAGCCTTTGTTAATAACAGCTACGTGGAAATTGGGAGAAACTTCTTGCAGCCTCTCCTCGACGAAGATTTGCTCAACGGCAAAAACTCACTGAACTAGGAAATCTGCTCATAAGCTCCCCTTCTGTTCGTTCGATGGCGAATGGCACGGTGAGGCAGCTGATCTCTTGTACGCTGGATGATGGGTGGATGTAGGGAGTTCTCATATTGCTGCGTAGATGACGCCTGGGAATATGTTGCTTCATGTTTGCATGGAAGTATGTTTGATGGCGGCTAAGACCGGGGATCAGTTACCATGTCGTTCGGTAGGTGACGACAAAGACTTTGAAGAAGTTAGTAATCATGGCGTTCTCTAGATGACACGAGGGTGTCGGGCTGTTTCGGCAAATACAGCATACTCTGTAGCGCGGATATTGCACATCACTCGCCGGGTACACATGTACCATCTTTTGAGCTACATAATGATTCCTGGAGATAGTCAGAACCGACGGCTTGGTCATATTATTCGGAGTCTCTCGTCCATTGACGACCTGTTCTCAACTTTCAAAAGAAAACGGATCCCATGTACAGAAGGGAGAAATGGGGCTCACTCTTGCCAGCATCCTTTGCGGCGTCAGGAGATCTGAAGCCACTCATAGTGGGGAACAGTTCAAATCTCTTTGGCTATATGCTGCCATGGAGTTCAGTTCTCAGGGGGTTCAGTTCTCATGTCGTTCGTTAGATGGCGTTAGTGAGTGTGTGCTTTAGTAATATATATTCCCTAGATGGTGCCAGCATCTAGTGGCTTCAGTTCTCCTTTCGCTGGGTAGATGGCGCCAGAGTGTCGGGGTTCAGGTATGTCCTTCACTAGGTGGCGCTAGTGAGTGTGTGATTTAATTATCATGGCGCTTGCTAGATGGGGCCACAGTCTAGTGGTTTCAGTGCTCATTTCCGTAGGTAGATGGCGCCCGTGTATTTGGGTTCAGTTTTGTTCTCTAGATGGTGCTATTGAGAGTGTGTATTAGTTCTCTTGTTAGCTAGATGGCGCTAGAATCTAGCGGCTTCAGTTCTTATTTGGGTTGGTAGATGGCGCCAGGGAGTAGGTGGCTCATTACTCTTTTCGTTCGCTAGATGGCTTGAGGTAGTAGTGGGATTTAGTTTTCATTTTGTAGGCAAGATGGCGCCGTTGGAAGAATCATGCTTCATCGGTGATTCGGTGTTGAGAGAGGAAGAATGCCATTGTTCGTTCCTATTGATGCTTTTAGAGAGGAATACGAGATGCTTGAATGTTGTCGCCGGAAAGGGGGAGATGAAAGGTTATGGGCGCTACCGCGCTCATAGATATATGCAGGTCATCCTAGATATATGTCTGAACTCGTTTGTCATTTGCCTCTCCTGTTGCTTTCATGAGGTTCATGCGCCGGAAATGGCCTATTACATGAATAGAAACTGCGTACCAGTGCTCCCCAGTTTTAGCAGAAATATCTTGTCCCTTACACGGTAATATTTCGCAAAATCAAAGGGATCATTGCAAATTCATTATAAAAGGATGGGGATCGCCTAACACCAGAGGAAGAATGACTTGAAGCTCCCGCTGCACCCATGGCTCCTGTGTACACGTGAACGCTTAGACGGACTTTTGAGTCTAGTCAGAGTTAAAACTCCAGGTAAAGCCACCATTTACCTTCAAACTAATGTCATTTCCGTGTCAGAAACTGATTGTAATAAGTCATTTTACTGTTGCATGAAGCCATCGGTCTTACCCCGAGGAGTCGAAATATTACAGTTATCAGGTGGCTTGTTATCAACATGACTTCCATGAGGCTTGCTTCGTGGCAGTCATTGGGAATCGACACATTCTGTGATCCCTCAGCGTAACAAGCGTGTCTTGTTGAGTCAGCTATTCGGCCACGGGAAAGTTGTTCATGTGTTTACGTTAGGTGGAGAATCGACAGTGACATCTATATCGTGACCTTGTCGCTCAAGATTCAATTCAAGCGTTCATCCTTCGAAAGGAAGAATGCACCTTCCTTTGTTTATTTAGGATTTTTTTGTTCAGGATTGTGGGTGGTGCCACATTCATGATGCCCTTTGCATCGTGTTTTTATGTCGACAGAATCGGATTTGCTTTTTCTCAAGATCCTTCGGCATCCGTAAGGGAACTCCAGGAGAAAAAATTGTCGGAATTCAATTTCTTCCTAGAAAAAAGGACATCCTATTTACCAATCAAAGAAAGGTCCTACCCTTCCTTAAGATTGAGCTAGTGCGAATGTTAAAAAATGTCGCATACCGTCTCCCTTCCCCCTCGGGTTTACTTCACTTCCACGGAAAGCTTATATTTGAACATCCATCAGGTTTCTTATGTGATTGAGGGGGTCTATTTTCCCCCTTTTCCTACTTCTCTTCATTTTCCATTTTCTGCATTCCATCGCCTCGAGGCAACGTTGTGGGCATAGGGTAACCTTGGGTAATATGGCCCTTCCCAATGAATCCCTTAGAATGAATAATTAATTTGGGCGAATTTTAAAAGTTCCATCGAAGAGTACGTGCAATTGTAGAAATATTTAGACCTTTTCATTGATCTAGTTCTGGACACGTCGATGTCTTGAAAGTCATTTGCATGCGATTCTTCAACTTATGGCCTTGAAACTAATGTGGTCCTTGAGCCACTTAAGCGTATATTCCCTAATAGCGGCATGGGCACAGAAAGTGGACGGGACATCCAAGTATGGTGGGGGCAGCATGATGTTTTTCTGGCTGTATGACGGCCAAGGGAGTCGGATATGGCTGTCGAAGAGTAGGAAGAATGGGTGGTAAGTGTATTCAAGCATCCTCCGCGACGATTTGTTCCCGACAATGTAGTATTAATAGCTCGAAGCAGAAGTATTGTTTCAGCAGGACAATGATCCAAAGTACACCTCGAGACTGGACCGCCAAGCGTTCTAGGTCTACGAAATAGAGGTCTTAGAATGGTCAGAACAGTCGCCAGAACTCAACCCAATAGAAAGCCTGTGGCAGCACTTGAAAGGAGGCTTGCGGGATACGAGAATGAGTTAGCCTGCATTAATGAACTGCGCGAGCGGGGTAAATAGGGCGCCATTTCAGTTCAGACATACTTGGACATGATCGAGAGCAGGCACAGAAGGTGCATCTAATCCATGACTATACAAATGGGCAAATACTGTGAAATAGGAATAGCCAGCATTTCATTGATGTCAATATTTGGTCGGATTCTCAACTTCAATCAAATCTCAACGTTTCAACATATTCTCAACGTTGACAAAACGTGGCTGTGCCGACTGGGCTGAGTGTGAGGGACAAAACTGTGTCAATTATCTAGTTCGATTTTGAACAGCTGTAACTCAGCCAATAAGAGCACACCACACACCACAAGCGACCTGCAAGAATCCAAAGCTAGGATATAGGAGTGATATTGGCTGAAATAAGAATTAAGTGGTTAAATGGAACCATGACACAGAACATTGACACAATTTAGTTTCACATTGTATATTGTTTATTAGTGCATAAGTCCTTTTGCTTATCTGCTTTCTTAGTCAGTTTCATTGCTCCTGGAAGCAGCCTTCGAAGCAGCATTTTCGTACACGCCGTTATGCACGCACATCCACTGACTGTGACGCCAGAACGTCTCTCTTCCTTGCTCGTTCAGTAGATTCCACAGCAGAATAATTAAAATTTCGCATCATTTTGGTGGCATTTTGAGAAAACTAAAATTGAAATTCATAATATGGAGTACTAACTGAATACTGCAGACTTACGTGAAGCACCAAGTAAACCGGTAACGGAACTGTCAACGCGTCAAAACTATGACACGTGATCATTGCCAGCAGTTATAGCAGCAACTTCTGTAGTGAATGATGCCTCTTCTCCTCATTGTTGGTTGCGAGCATCTCGCGCGAGGAAGAGCTTCAATACAATGTCATTCTTATCTCTGAAATTAGGCTCTATAACGTAAAGTAGTAAGACTTTTTGGACTTAGAACCGAGAAAAATCGTCCTCAGGTCATAAGTTCTCGATTGACAACTCATAAAAATCCGTTTATCCCTCTTGGAGGAGTTTCCTGAAATGACAAACTGACTCATACACGGACAGATTAGCTTATCATGTAGATGGATGAGAGATGATTGGACATCGAATTCACGCAACCGATCTCAAGGTAAGAGTTTTTTTTGGGTGTGAACGGAAATTTACATGAGTTTCTGATTTCGCGATATTACTGTCTTGCACGGTTTCCCGTGCCACAGGCATGTTTCGCTATATTATCCTTTTACACAGCATGGCGTTTATTCTGGGCCATTCCACGCGAAAACGCTTTTCTGCGCAGATCTGCAAGGGGTGTCTCCGATTCCCTTGGGGAAATACTGCATCAGAGACTGGGTCTGGTCATTCCATGTCAAATCAAAACAAAAAAAGACACATTGACCTGATCCCTCCGATTTCCATGGAATTTGTTGAACTTGTAGGGGCTACTGCGAAAACCACTGGCAAATTGCAGCTCTCTACCTCACGTACTTCCAGAGATGTAGCAATTTGAAAGTAGCGAAAAGTGACCAATTTTTGGTCAAGTCGTCATCTCGTAAGTGCGCATAGGTCAAATGTAAAAGTATTTGACCTTTGACCTTTAATTGAAGGAAATAGTCATTTTTAGTTCTTTCGAAAAATTACCATACTCTTGCCAATTCTTTCTGTATTAGTGTTCAAAATTTCAACTTGTGACTGCCATGGGATCAGGAGATACGAACAATAATGTGCCAGCAAGTGACCAAAATTCTGAAGAGTTACATATATAGTGTGATATATGTAAGAGCTAGATACTATACTATCTAGTGTGTATACTATCTAGTGTGAGCTAGTAGATAGTGTAAAGCAAAAAAAAAACTTTACAAATTAGAAGGAAAAAAAACTATGTCACTAACAACTGTGATTATCTTTGTTTTTGCTTCGTAGGAGTTCATTAAATACGCGTTACAATTCGATGTCATCAACTTTTCGACGCCAATCGAACAAACTTGTTGACGAGAAGGTGATGGTGTGGTGTGGTCTGCTTGGTGATATGGTTGTGGGACAACACTTCTTCGAAGGGCATGAGGACCAACGCACACTTGGGGAAGTGTTGGACACAACTGTAGCCGATTTTCTTCATGATTTGCCACCGAATACACATGCAAATCCTAATATATAATTTGTGTCGCTTTCGCTCTCGTGCAGTACAGGCCTTGACCTACCTTTGACTGTACTGATACTTTGACTGCACATGTCAGAGAGTTGACACATCTTACCGTTCCATGTAGTGTCCGCGATATCAGTCCTTCGTTTCCTCATTCTCTCATCAAGTTAAGGAAGGGATAAGATTGAGTTCATGGAAGCCGCCTTCTTATTCTAGATTTCTTCTGCGGAAAAAGCATTTCCCTTTTTTTTTTATAAAGTTAGGAACCAAAATTATGGTGGGCCAGCAGTCATGTGGTGGACCGACACATGACTCTCACCCACGCCCTCTCTCGCCCCCTCACCCTTCCCATTTTCCAAGGGGTTCTCATCAGGAACATCAGCTGGTTTATGGCCTGGGCTCTATGAATCTGTCTTGAATATGTGGATAACAAATGAAAAGAAAGTCCGTTTTGATTGATTCCTATCATGAAACCAGGCGAGACATATGTCGAGGTACAAAACAATCCTCCGAGGGACGATTCCAAGGAAAGTGGGAAATTAACTTTTGTGTAGTGTGCGAAAAGCGAGACTCTTACCTCCATCTAGTGGCCTGGCGTAGAACTTCAAGATGTTCACTTCGCTACGAGCGATGAGGGAGCATTTGGTGAGTAATAAGAGAGTATATTTGAAATAGCTCACATTGTGCTCGGTTTCTACTCCTTAAACGCTCGAAATTTTCCAAGAGTGTAGGGATTTTTTATTAAGTGAAAAGATTGTGAAGCATCTCCATAGTATGTTCCGTTGAAAGTCAACAGGAACAAAAGCACACGAACGTACTAGCAGGAAAGCGAAGAAAGCTTCCGAATTTTCGTAAAAATTCGGAATCTTTGAACTCTGGAAATTGACTGATTCAACGCAATGAAGGATAGTAATGAGTTAGTGGAAAGCAGAAACACAATAGGAATTAGATGAGAAATACCGCACGCAGATATTTCCTCAATGCTTGGTGATGCTGACATCCGAATCCTTCTTTCCCTGAAACCATTGAACATAATTGCAACTAAATAAAATTGACAACTTGCAAAGGCATCTGGGTAACATCCGTCCGGAAGAAATTTACAAACGCAATAAGAGGACGAAAGCGAAAGAGGACTGTGCAATTGCAGCATCAGCAAAATTTGTTACGCTGTCACGGCAAGTCATACGGCCAATTGACATGGAATGAGATGCCAATTGGCATACGTACACTCTACACTAGAAAAAAGTGAGCGATTTCCGAGAGAGTGAGCGAAACTGGAGTTGGCGGTTTTACTGCCTAAAACAATGAAGTAATGCCGCTCACCTCTCTGTCTCCTGGGAAAAAGCCCAACCTTTATCTTTTAATTTGGAAAGTACTCTCCCTCATTCGTTTCGCGGTCTTAAAAAATATATGGATTTTGCTCTTATGAAGGAGTACTTATCGATTGCACTTCCTCGTTTTAAGGGAGTAAAACCACTAACTTCAGTTTCGCTCACTTTCTCGGATATCGTTCACTTTCTTCTAAGATTGTAGGACACGAGAAAAGGGCTCATGTGAGAAATATCCCTAGCTGTGTCCCGTTTGCTGCAACAGGGAAAAATCATTCCATTATTCAAGGCTCATCTTGCGGCAGATGTCAGGTGTTGAGGATGTCTTTAAGTCACTAACTAGGTTATATAGAACACGGATGGAAAGAGAAAAGGCTCTTCGTAGATCTGCAAAGACAAGGAAGAAAATGATGAAATGATGAAATCTCATCGTTCTACCCGCTTTTCTATTGCTGGTAAATTCCGATTCCTCAAAGGTCAGTGGAGCTTCCGATGACCTCCCCGTGTCACCCAAGGTTCTACCTGTCCACTCTCTTTCGTTCCACGTTCTGCTTAGCGGTTCCTCTTTTCCTTGGGAGGAGGTGGCTCGGTCCACGTGGCCACGAGTGCGGATTTGGCACGGGAGTTGGAGGCATGCGTCTCCGGTATCATCGGCTCCGCGGAGAACATCTTGAACACCACCAAGGACCAGGCCCAACAGATCCTCAACAACATGAACACCGCCGCCGGGAAATTCCAAAACAATCCGCTTTTCCAGAAGATCAAGAACAACCTTCAGGCCATCGCATCGAGAGTAAAAGGCAATGTGCCGGATGTCTACGATCAGATCGCGCCTCTAGTCTTCTCTCTCCGTTTGGTGCAGCTGTTCAGGATCACCATCGATATGATCTTGAAACCAGGTCCTCAGCAGTTTCAATCTCATGCGTTGATGGCACCCGAAATCGCCAATTTGGTGGCGCAGCAGGACTTCGCTCTCTAAATGGCAATCCTCCAAACTGGCGTGGACACCCTCACCGCAATCTGCAGTACAATCGATTCAACGCCGCCAACGCCTTCTAAAACGTTAGTATATAGTGAACATCTCCTAGATTCTTCCTTTCACTGCCAAGTTCAGAATTTGAACATGTACATATTTTCAAGCGAATTTCAGCTGCAATTCATATTCTGATTTTACGCATGAACTCCTTCAGGGGAAAATCTCTTCTAAAGGAATCATTTCTGGATGGGAAAGCATTGACGTTGTGATGCCTATGATGATTGTATTTTTTATGCTCAGAGCGCGGGATGGTACATATATTCTGAGGTCTTTTCCTTGCCCTGAAGAGTGGAGAGACCGACAAGGTAGGCGAAGCAGCCAACCTCCTCCGACGCATGAAGCAATTGGCGGCTTGTCGTCGGGACAAAGTTTGGCTGGACTTGCAGAGCTTCGGGCATGGGTTCCAAACTACCATGAACTCGTTCTGGAATAATCTGGTGTCGCAGGCCCTGGCCTACATTAACACATTCACTGCCTCAAGCAGCAACTCTCTCAACCTGCTGAGAAGTAATGCCATGGGCATATTCAGAGGGATGCAAGGTACCATAGGGAGTTTTTTTCGTCTCTTTTGGGCTTATAAGCTGATCGTTTCTCGGAGATGAGCTGATGCAGATCATGTCCCATGTCGTGCCCATAAATTTGTTGAAAGACATTCTTAGGTCGTTATTTATTGCATAAACGCTTGGAATTCCAAAATTCCGTCTCGTACCTGGCGGAACATCAAAATGCCATTGTAAACATACAAAATGTATAAGTGATGAGATTTATAAATTTATAAGTCTTCAATCAGAGAGACCGTGAAGGACAAAGCTGTCAATGTTTGACACAGTTCCAGGAGATGACTCATAACTCGAGTATGACGTGTTCATTTTAACTCATATTTCAGTCCATCGTACTACTCATTTCCGGCTTTCGATTAGTGCTTGTCGCGTGTCACCTGGCCCCCTATTGGCTGAGCTGCATCTGTTCAGAGACAACCATGTCATTGACACAGTTTTGTTCCTCACACTCGGACATACAGAAATTCGAATTCATTAATACTATGTTCATTCGCCTTCGGCCTTCACCACTACCAGTACCCTTCCAGACATGCTCTCGATCAAGTCCAAGCATATTTTGATGGGAATGGCGTCCCACTCGGTTGTGATCCGCCGCCACAACTCGTGGATCCTTGGCTGCCTCATTTTCGTACCTCGCCAGCCTTCGTTTCAAATGTTGCCGCAAGTGTTTTATTAGGTTGAGGTCTGGTGACTGCGTTGGCCATTCTCGGACCTCCATTTTGAGATCCTGGAAGCTTTGGTGAACCACCCGCTAGGTGTGTTTCGGATAATATTTCGGCTGAAACACCACCGCCCTCATTTCGAGCCTGTCTATCTCAATTGTCGAGAGCAATTCTTCCTCGATGATGCTTGGATACACCTTGGCCTCTATTTTTCCTTGCATTTGGCATCCCTTTGACATATCCCTTGGTAGTCATCAGCCCCAGAAAGTCAGAATGACCCAACTATATTTGTGGGTTCCGTCACATGCCGATCTGCAAAGGCCTCCACAGCTTGTGGAATTCGCCTGCCGTCACAAACAGTGGATTATAGAGGACTAGAAACGTATAATTTGGTTGGAGGAGACCAAAATCAACCTTATGAAGTCTGATGGGCGTGATTGAATTCGGAAACAGCGTGACAATTCCCTTACGGAGCTGCATGTCAGAGAGGCCTTGCAAGTACATGCATGATGGAGGCAGCCTGATGTTTTGGGGCTTCATGACTACAAAGGGAGTCGGATATGGATGTCAAATACGAGGAAGAATATATGCCAAGGTGCATACATGCATGCTTGAGGAAGAATTGCTCTCGACAATCGAGGTAGACATGCTCAAAATGAGAAAGGTGGTGTTTCAGCTGGAGAACGACACACTTCGTTGGTGGCCCACTAATGATTCCAGGATCTCAGAATCGAGGTCCTAGAATGGCCAGCAGTCACCACACCTCAACCCAATAGAAGACTTGCTGCAACACTTGAAGCAAAGACTAGCTGAATACGAAAATGAACTTATTAGCATCCACGAGTTGTGGCGGCGGATCACAACCGAGTGGGACGCCATTCCCATCAAAGTATGCTTGGACTTGATCGAGAGCATGCCTAGAACGGTACTGGTAGTGTTGAAGGCAGAAGGCTAATAAACGGAGCTTTAATGAAGTAGAACTATATATGTATGTCCGAGTGTGAGGAACAAAATTGCGTCAATTACATTGCTGACTTTGAACAGCTGCAGCTTGGCCAATAGAGGGCCAGTTGACGCGCGAGTAGCACCAATAGAAAGCCAGGAAGGAGTATGATTGACTGAAATTTATTTTAAGTTGAACACGTGATACTCGAGTAAAGAGGCATCAAATGGTACTGTGTCAAACATTGACCGTTTTGTCCCTCAATGTACGTTTGTCGTTTGAATTTCGATAGATTTCATCTCTAATTACATTCCATAAATAGAAGGTTTTCCCTTCGAATTGTTACTGGGTAAATGGCATTCACGAGTACTTTGGTACTACAGGGTGTTCAAAGAGAAACGCAACCCATGGAGAATGCGTATATAATTGTAACCCATTGCTTATCTTTTTGTTTCAGTGATTCTTAAATACAAAAATGGTGCTCACACTTTAAGAAAAAATATTCATTGTTGAACGCTACATCAGGAATCGAAGTCATAAAACCACCAGTGAAGGATTTCAATAGAAATTTCAACTCCCCCTAACAGGTCAAGCATGAAACGCCTGAGGCGTTCCAGCTCAAGTGGTCAAATTTTAGTCACTTTCGTTGGGCTTCAGACTCCGATTAGCTTGAAAAAATTATTGCATGCTGGCAATCAAGACTTATGAAAAAAAAGTTAAAAAATTTTGACTCTCTGGTTCTAAGAGATCTCGAGATATGCAGCCTCAAACTTCGCCCCCAAAAGGGAAAGTGGCCTTTAGGGTTAAAGCGCTATCTTTGGTCCTGGTCAAGCTAGAAACGCGTTTCAAGACTAAGTAAAGATGAGACCATGTAGAATCGCATTATCAAATGCATTTTTTTTCAGCCTTTATTAGATTTTGAGTTTAGAAATTTCCAAAATTGTGAATTTTGCAGAATTTTGCACGCAAATTATTAGCTGTAAGATGCATTGTAACACCACAACCTTTCGTAACATTGTAGGCTAAGGCTATGATAATTTAAGAACTAAATTTCAACTTCCTACGTTTTGTGAAACAGACTTAAAATTAAATTTGAAAAGTCCAAAATAGTCTATTTTCACCAACTTTGGCGGTTCGTACTTCCTGTTTTAAACAAGGTATAAACTTGTAACTAGTGTCAAATTAAAGCTCTCTCCAAGTGCTTTCCATTGATATATTGCTCGTGTTGTTACTTTTACTCTTCATGCCTGTGTATTTTTTTTGAACTTTTGGATTCCGCAAATTACCAAAAGGAAACGTATGACTGAAATTACAACGATGGGAATCTTGGTTAAACAACCAGACCTATGCATATCTCACATTTGACTTAGAAATATCGTTATTTCTCTTATATGCTTGCATTAAGCAAGAAAATATCAATATTCAACACATTAATAGAATTCGAAACACAGTACTTTAGTCGGTATCTATAAAGAGTGCATGCATGTACATTTCAGAAGATTCAGACTTCAAAATGGAATTGTGTGCCTTCAAAGTGTAATATGACTGTAACCAAGTGTATTGTGGCTGTTGCAAATGTCAAATGGCAGTGTTCATGCCTATAATAAATCTAAACATAAAGTCTTTCAACTTATGAACAACTGCATTTGACAGACGGTCTAAAAGTATTACTTTGTTTCCCATTGCGCAACCGTATATGCTACTGAACTGCCAACCATATACAGTGCAAGGTTTTGTATCTGCCACCAAGTAATGGACGTTGAACTCCAAGCCCAGCCATTGTGAGAATAAGAGATTGCCACAGAGGTGAAGATATGCAAGGAAAAGTATGAAGGCCCACCAGCTCGGGCAGCGCTTAACTATTTGGTTTCTTCAGCAGGAAGGTGGTATGACCGCCGATTTCGTGAGAAGGTGCAAAGAATCTTTGGTGAACATTCACAATCTGCCTAGATGGTTCACAAATCGTACGGTATTTTAAGACTGGGATAGACGGCACCAGCTGATGCACCCTGCACTGGTCGTCTCAGCATGAAAACGCTTGCCCATGCACAAGGAAGTAAACGACAGAGGCAAAATCCAGATTTTGGTCAGACAGTCCAACATCGCCCCTACTCACATATTACTGTCCATAACAGTTATTGGTTACTTGCCCGCTTTAAGGTTCCTTTGTGTGACGGCACTTTGGCACCAAAGAAGTTCGACAGGAAGCTGTTCAGCGTGGGTGCAAAACAAAACCAAAAGAGTGGTTTGGAAATGGCCACCAGAAACTCACGCATCGTTCGAAAATGAACATTGACATTGGGGGAGGGGGGGGGGGGGGGGGGGGATA
>CAJPEV010002636.1:0-41144 GCA_905338385.1 Darwinula stevensoni
AGGTAGGAGGAGCCCGAGCAAGGGAATTTGGCACAACAATTTCGCACACCCACCGCCAAGCAAGAAGATACAGTATCCGCTGATCCGTGCCCTCGTCCGGTCTTCGGCTCCTTCGTCCCGAATTTCCGGCATTACTCTTCAGAAGAATGAAATCTTGAATTTGAAGGCGTTGGAATGACTGTAAACTTTTCACGTCTTGAATGTTCCTGTAGTGAGCAGAGAGACTCCTGTGAAAATGAATGAGGTCAGTGAAGCTCGCCCCCTCGCCCGCCCCCCTCCCCTGTCCCCGCATCTCCCCACCACGTGGGGACAATAATGAACACAGCATTAATGCAAATTAGTGCAGTAGAAATGAAAGCTAGAGCACATTCCGTTAGGGAGAATAAGGCAAAATGCTTCGCAACTTGGGGGAATTGGAGCTCAGCATTTCCATTTAATTCAGGTTGTCCAATTAAATAATTCGAGCTATTTTTTTTTACGTACTTAGTTTTTGCTTAATGGAGGGTTGCGGTGTATTCGTATTGTCTGTCGCCTTTTCGCGTTCAGTTTCGATTGTTCTGGCAGGAGACCTGTTTTCATGAATACTTTTGGGCGGAACGGAAACTGTGCGATACTAAATAACGAAGTCCTCAAAACCATTAATGGTGGGCTTTCTTCGATGGGTATATCGCCAGGTCAACAATATTACTGCTTGGGGGGGGGGGGGGGGGGAAGCTTCACGTTAAGTTGCTCCGCAAAACCCTTGACAATTTTTTTTACAAGGCCTCCCAAATAGGATGAGCATTAATTCTCCCATTCCTGTTGCCCTAACAACTCACTACTGCTGTGATCATGATGATTCCGATATGCAGCATGAGGGGGGGTAATTCACCTCATCCAGTTCCGATAGAATGAGTTTCACTGTATGTCCTTTGTAGAAAAAATGAGGATCTTGGACAGTTCTATACAGGATTCGATATGAAGGTTGGTACTAAGTACTGAAAGCATTTCAACTAAATTTCCCATTTCAACTAAATTTCCCAAAGCCTAGGGCATATCCTGTGGCTTGAGAATCCGAAATAAACTAATTTCCTGACCTGACTCAAAATCCGTCTGTATTGCATTCAGGTTCGGAGGGAAGGCGTGACCTTAAGGGACTCCATGGCCCGTGCGCTTAGCAGGCTTCGCGTAAGTGTCTCCTTGGCTCATTCCAAGGTTATGTCGCATTGACGTGGTCTTCATTTCAGCCTAATGAGAACACTCCGACCTCTCAAAAGAGGTCTCTGAACAGACATTACCTGCCTGCTAAAATTACTTTTCTCATCGAATTTATTCCACAGAAAAGTAGCTGACCAGACCAGGTGACACTTTCGCGCAACCTTTTCATGTAACGGCATTAGCATGGGTCAGCCAAGGCTCGGCCAAAGTAAACACCCTGAAAATGATTTTCCACACAAGACTCTTCCGGAAAATCTTCATGCTGTGCTTTCTGGCGCATTTTTAGGATTCAGTACTCCAATCCAAGAACAGCACTAACCGAAATTCAGCGATAACTGTGTGAAAGTACGCATTACATTTTGCAATCAGTTCGTTTCTCGAGAAAAGAGCATTACATTCTTCTCCACAATAAGCTCTATTCTGGCAATTTTCAGCTTGTCTTTTAAGTTTGTAGACATACAGGACGATACTTACTCGTTGCCTTCTGTCGTTCGTTTCCATTAGCCTTGTTGGCAGCAGAACAAACAGAAAAAACTGTTTTGAGCAACACTCTGCAATGGCAATACTTTTTTTTTTACCATGAACCTGCCAGGAAAATCTTTCACTCTCAATCTATTAATAATCATTCAACCGAACTTCAACAAAGAAGAGAGGAAAATGAGTGCTACGCATCACAGTAATGAGTCCAATGCTGCTCCACATGCCAGTGTCGCACTTGACACGGCTCAGTTCAGGAGGGGATATTTTCAGATCAAAGGGGTTAAAGATATCTGATGAGATCTTTGAGAAAACAGCTCTTGCTTTGCTGCAAGAGCTCTTCATGGATATTAATCATGTTTCTGGCATGGACACAGTTCAGGTTGTTGTGCCAGGTTCAAGAAGCATGACACATAACTTACACCATATATGTACATTAACTCAAGCTATTGACACTAATTTATGTCCATGAAACTGTAGCAGATGATCAATGCATAATCAAAACATCAACATATCTGACGATCATTGAAAAATCACACAAAGGCCAGCAGACGATGAAGATAAAGTCCCGATTTTATTTACCAAAAAAAAAAAGAAGGAATGAAGCAACCATACACAAGGCCACACACCTCATTCATGAACATGATGCATTCTTCAGTTTCTAATTCTTCTTCTCACCTTGCTTCTTTCTTCTTTAGTTTTCTCCCAAGTTTGGCCCCCATCTGATTTTCCACCAGGGACGCTGGGGGATCACAGCTGAGAAATCCGAATTAAATCATCACCAGGAAGAAAAAAAAAGAAAAAACAAAATGGTTTTTACACTGCATCATTCACTCGCCACTTCCTGTGTCCACTTTCAGTGAATCACACTGAAAATGCCATCACTGGAAAAACAAAAACTATGGAGGCGGGATAAGAATGCGTTGGACCGACAGAATGATGAGAGATGTCATGAGATGGACGTTTGATGGAACCAAGGAGAGATAGGGACAGATACAGGAGAAAGGATGAAAAGAAGTTCGTCTGATGGTTGCTTGATGAATGAGGTGATAAACAGATGATCATACGTCTCTCCAGGATTCCTTCCATGCTTTTCAGCCTTATAGCTGCACATCATTGCTTTCTCTTAGTTGGGACAGATGGAGCACGTGGGGGGGTCACTGGCCTTCCCCCACTCATCATCCCACTGTATTGATATTTGGCTTTCTTCTCTGATGGCTTCAAGATCTATTAAAAGGAGAGTAAAATTAGGTTTTCCAGTTAAAGTAAAACACATATTTAAAGGAGGATATTACAGGAGATGTAATCAAGGGCGATAACTTGGGCACAACTTACTTGGAAGGAGCACATGAGAGTCTCATCAACAGACATCATGCCTCCAGCATTGTCAAACTCTCCGCAATAATTCGGAGCAGAGAAGAGCGTGACCAACTGACGCTTGGCAAAGAACTCATATCCATCTTCAACCACCTATGAAGATCAGACCATGTGAATACAAATCTCATTGAAATCAGGAGAAAGCATGAAGCTGAATGAGGAGGTGAGACGCACCTGATGGGCTCGGCAGATGAGATCTAGATCATGTCTATTGAGGAACTTGCTCACCACATCAGCGCCAAATGTGAAGGACACTCCTCTATCATTCTCTCCCCACCCTTGGACATCTTTGTCAGGGTCCGACCAGAGGAGATCACACAAAAGGCCTGGAACATAAAGCCCCTTGTTATCATTCAGGAACCACCAATTAATCAAATTTTTAATACCTCTGGACCATTCAAGTAAAAAGATAGATGTTCTGCATGGCCAGTTTTGGCACAGATTCGCAAATGTCCTATGAGAGAACACATGATCAGAATTTTCAGATGCATTAGCTTTTAGATCTAACCTGTATCAGGAACATCAGTGGGCCTCATGATACGACGGATTTGCTCCATGGACTGGAGATCAGGGCTGAGCCCTCCGTGGCAGCAGAAGATCTTCTCATCTATGATGGCTGCAATCGGGAGACAGTTGAAACAGTCTGTGAATGTCTTCCAGAGCTTAATGTTGTACCTTCTCTTGCCTGTAGAATCATATTAGCTTCATAGTAATCATCAGTTGTGCAGAGGGTCCAACATGGGAGGGCTTACAATTAAAACTCACATTCATCGTAAAAACCATATATCCTGTTGATGCTGGCACATTCGTGGTTACCTCTAAGGAGAAAAAAATTCTCTGGATACTTGATCTTATAAGCCAAGAGCAGACAGATGGTTTCCAGTGACTGCTTCCCCCGATCCACATAATCACCAAGGAAAAGATAATTTGCCTCAGGGGGGAAACCTCCATACTCAAAAAGTCGAAGCAAGTCCGTGTACTGGCCGTGAATGTCACCTGTGAAAATGAGCAAGATAGAGAATAATAGTTACAAGGGCATGACTGTTTGGTCACTATAATTTGTGACCTATAACATTTGCCATCTCATTGTAGCACTAACCACTAAAGGCATCTTCTGCCTTGAAATTGTGTGTGTAAGTATAAGAATGAAATAAACATAAAAATACATGATAAGTTCTTTTGAGTACAGGTTTTGAGGTCAAGAATGCTCAACTTTTGAAATGAATGTAAAATCATTGATCCACAATAGGCTGCTCCAAGAATAAACCCAAAACCTTTCATCATTCAGATTCCCTAAGAAACTTCAGGAATAAAACTTCCTCCTGATATGCCATCGTACTCAGCTTCTACTAATCAAAAGCAAAGCATGAAACCTCAAACCTTCAAAAAAGCTCCTCTTGTTACCCAAAGGGTCTCACATATGAAAAGGCATGATTGGAAGCAGGTCTCATCTTGAGGATACCCAGAGAAAACTCAAATGATATCTCTGAATTTTTCTTTGAGAGATGCTGCAATGTCAGGAAGCTGCCAAAATTAGCATAAGCTCCCTCTATGTGATACAAAGGCAAGTCAAAAGCTTCAGTAAGTGAGTCTGGATGGCAGGATGCTAATAATGCTACCTTGAAATGACTGAATACCCTTCTGTGCAAATGAAAAAGGGATGATTGAAGTATTTGTATGATTGTGAGCAATATACATGCTGGGAAAGGTTCAGGCACTCCTTAAGTCATGTCTTGAGGTGGAAAATTTTCCTTAAATAAGGTGATGAAGTACATGTGAGATACACTGTGATAACACTCTTTTGTTTGCACTTCCTTGAAGAAAGTTCATTGAAGAAGGAGAAAGGTGAATGGGAGAGAGATCACAATTGAGAAGGCAGGGAATTTGGGTGTTCAGGGGAATAATGGGACTTAGTCCAGTTAAACTTTTCTGAATGTAAAAAGCCTGGTTAATCACTTAACTGCTACCATATAAGTAATAAGGCTTTCACTGTTTTAAAGCTCTCAAATTTGACAAGAAATGGGTTAATAAATATGTATCTCATTCCTTCCTAAGTATAGTAATACCCTATATTGTTAATATATGAATAAATTTGGTTCTTTCCAAAGCCCCAGGAATTCAATGAATATGTTTTCCTCTTACCAATACTTCTAATATACATTAGAAGCAACATTATTACCATATAAATGACATAGGGAAACAGGAAAAAGTCAGGTGGCATGCCTAATGCAAGGTCACATCCATATCTGCATGTGCTACTTTCATTTTTCCTTGCATGGGGACATGTGCATCATCACTGTGAAAATCTACTTTTGCCTGATGGTGTAGATCAGTGGTTCTTACACTTTCTTGGCTGCAACCCAAATGCTAGCTTGGCATGGTTATTATGAACTTAGAATCCAGACTGCCATTTTCTAGCATTTAACAGAATGATTGGAGGAAAGGCATGTTTGGGTAGCACAAGTGACCTAGACTATAAAGGAAAGTTCAGACAGTCACTGGAGACCCTTGGTGACCCACTCAAAATGGCTTGGCCCAAATTGGGTTGCGACCCAGAGGTTAAGAACCACTGGAAGCAGATGATGAAATATTGGTAGCTGGTTCCAATCGATGCCAATCCATAATTACAGTCATAAAACTTAGACGTTTTTATACTTTTGGTACCCATAAGAAAGAAATGAAAAAAAAAACCAGGACAACACATAATGGGTAAAAGATGTAATGAGCTAATTTCCAACATAAAATTAAGACTAAAGGTTCAGATGACAAGATGTACCATGGGGAATTCCAGTGTCCCAATGCTTGTCAAGAAAAATAAAAAGTTGGGAAATTTATTTTTCAAATTAATAGAATTACATCAATAGTGAAATTTCAGCTCAAAACACTACTTTTATTAAATGGCATCTAAAAGGCTTGGCAGGCAACCAGATTCCCATAAAATCTACGATCCCAAACATTTAGGGAATCTGGATGGATATATCAATGCACATTCATTCAATTTGAGTTTGATGTATAACCTACCACATATTTTCAGAGGGGCTTCCAACTCCAACAGAATTGGCTGCTGTAAGAAGATTTCCCTTGACTTGAGGCAGAGTCCTCTTACCTCTGCCTCTGTCATCTGCACTGTCTTCCCTGGACGGCATCCTCGGACTGTGCACAAACATAAAATTAAGCAGCATTCTAGAATGACAATCACATATCATAGCAAAAAGTTCCACTTCTATAGATAATCCTAAAACCAAAAGGAATTCAATGATGACGTTCACCTTAGTTGAAATATTTGTGCGATGGATATTTAAATCTATGGAAAGGTTTTGAAAACCCATCACTTCACTATTTCCTATATTATACCTAATTAAACTGTACTTTAAAAATTATAACCTACATAGTAAAAATGGCAGGTACAATGAAAGTTTGTTGACAGAAGCCAACACAATTTATATTAATGTCAAGATCAGCCAAGAAGTCTTGGCATGATCACCGGTCCACTACTCTTTCCTTGTGATAATTATGAGCCTTTATATCA
Organism: Darwinula stevensoni; assembly: GCA_905338385.1. NCBI lineage: Eukaryota > Metazoa > Arthropoda > Ostracoda > Podocopida > Darwinulidae > Darwinula > Darwinula stevensoni. The sequence goes on from CAJPEV010002636.1 coordinate 6,581, forward strand.
AACGCATTGTAATTACAACAACCACTTCCCACTCCTTTGAAAGAATGGCCTGGCAGCCCTATGCCTCAAACTTAGATGCCAATGTAGAATGTGTGGGTTCGATACCTGCATTACCTAACTTCACTAGGCACACACCAAAGCTGCCCTGCATCTGTTAGATGCACAGCAGTGTCGTATTAGATTAAAGGGTGATTATAAGACAACCTCACTTATGAAAATTAGCTGATCAGCATAGTTCATGTACAGATCCAGCATTCCACCACCCATACTTTTACTTCTTGCGAAACATGCTAGCAAGGACTTGTCTAAAATAAAGCAGATTGGGTAAATCAAACCTAACGTTAGCTGCGTGGATTCGTGCAGTTAATGAGTATTCAGGAGTCAGGAGTCAGGAGAGTTAGTGATATCAAGAGGCGATTTCGCCCATTTCGATATCACGTGTCGAGGTCGCGCGTTCCTTAATTTTAGGGTAGGCCTAACCCTCTTAAAGCTAAATATTTTTGGAGTAAAGTATTTTCATCGGTTACATCATCACTGAACTAATAGAAAGGTGTTCCTATTATGTGGTGCGTACAAAAAAAATTAAAGTGTTATAGGCGTACACGTCTTCAGCTCCAAGAATAACAATTTTTTTGTTCTAACGTTAACGTTAATTTGAATAGAGGCGTACATGAACAAAATCATAAATAAAAGATTACATGCCATAAAGCTTAAACGGACTTCCCCATGTGTTGGTGTTGAAGTTAACTCGAAATGCGTCGAGCTTAAATGCGAAAAAATCCTCTGAAATGACGTACCTTCCAGAAGCCGCTGAATGAGGCTATCGACGTTCAGCTCTGAGTCAGCCATCTTCACTCCAGCAAAGGACTCTGACGTCATCATCACAGGCAAAAGGCTGCGTGTCAAGTGGCCGCGGTTGCTTCTCACTCCAAGACGAAATCTCCATCTGGTAGGAAATGCGTCAAGTTTCGAAAAATAGGTAATAAATTCGTTCAATAAGAGATTTCATTTCTTATGCTGGAGGAGAACATTCGACTGAGCAAATGGTTATACTCTCATCCGTCTTTAAAAATTTGACATCATTGCTCCCTGCTGACGTTTTCATGATGGCTCGCACCTGCTCAATGTAAGCCCCTTGTAGCTACTTCCATCAGTGAAGCCAAACCGGCTTCGTCATCGTTACGACGATCTTTTGTTATCGAATACTCCAGAAGATTCGCGAATGTTCGTACGTCTGACAATGCATTCTCACTCTTACGTCATGGAATTGGGTCGTATAAGTACTCTAACCTTTAGTCTAGCTGCTCTTTATCCATATTGAAAGGAAGCTCTTTCAGGTGGAAGCATGGATTTTCACGCTCAAGGGTCCCTAATGGTAAGCTTGTTTTCGATATTTGTTGTAAACTCAGATCGACGTCGTATCCTCATACAGACCTTTCTGTAGTTATTCCTAACTCCATGGGCTCGATCGATGTGTGTGATGTGAAGTTTATCAAAAAGTTATGTTTACGAAGAGATTTAAAATTCTTTGTGTTCAGTTACCATATGCCAGGCCTAAGTTCAGGCCTACACCTGTCAGGTAAGGACGAGGAATGTTCTACTGGATTGGCCTAACCTATTTGTTATGATAGATGGATTATTGTGAGACACTTTTAGGCACACATTTTCTTTTGCTGTTTGTGCTTGTTGAGTGCTACAACAACCTCTTGGCTCCACATTTAGGCCTGGATCATTGGGGTCCTCCTTCATTCCTTCCCTCCTCTGTTGCATCATATTCTTCAGATAACATTGTCTAGCCATGTTACTTGTCATTCATTGTATTGCTCCAGAAGCAGCACATTCACAATAATTCCACTTATTTGAAAACAAGCTTAAAATATCTCCAATTAGAACCCGTTCCATCCACAATTATACCATATCCAGTGCATTGCATCCCAAGGCTTTATCTACATACTGTTCATCTCATCACCATTTGAAGAAACTTCAATTTGAAACAAGTATATGTCCTATAAGCAAAGTTAGAAAAGTATGAATGGTGTTACATTGCAGTAGTCCACTCAAATCATATTACCTTTGGGCACCTTCAGGTCAAATTCTGCCTGTCTCCCTACTCTTTGCATGAAAACACAATTGAACGTGAAAGGAGAAAAATATCCTCCATATGTACACACTTTTTGGTGGCTGGATATTGAGACTTTCTGGAGAGGACATTCATCCACATGAATACTTCCCCAATGCTATTCTTTGCTTGGAGCAATGGTATGCTCATGCCTAAAGAATTATATTGTATAATTAGCCTGCTGTTATTGACTTCATCCTGAAACTACACTCATTCATGGTTTTATAATTGGGGTATTCAAGTACATTAGTATCATCTCTTTACCTGGGTGTTTTGAGTGATCACATCAACTTCTTTTCTTCAATATCATCATGCCATGAGCACTTTGAAGTATCAGCATATGTTCCCATAGCCAAATAACTCAAATATGGGTTTTGGTTGCATTCGTACCAGGTATTCATTGGCATTGAGATTTCATTTTGGAGGGAAAGATAAGTGTTTATCGTTATTTTCACAAATTGCCCTTAACCTCACTACCTATGACAGTAACATATACCCTTGGGGACCAACTCATGCCACTAAGAGTGCATCTCCAACCATATACTTGCTTTTTCAAGGGTCATGGAGATGAGTGTTAGGCAGGACAGGTCTGATGTATTCTTTCACTCCTGGTGTTGTCAGATCTAGCTGGCCCTTCATTAATGAGGGGGCTTGATGAGAAATGGGGAGCAACAATCAAGTTTGCACTGGTTGTGAAGCAGATGTGGCCTTAGCCATGGCAAAAGTGGAAGAATTTAAACTGAATTAAGGCTTCCCTAGGGGAGGAGTACAGATCACAAAAATAGATTGTGTCATACACCCCTGGATATTCCTTCCTGTGATCATTAATCAATCAGTTGGCAGTCAACTTTGCTTTACCTGGCATACCACTTGACAGGTTAATTGCTTCCTTCGCATATCATTTTTTAACCCCTGGGTTGAGAGAATGCACCATATGTGCTAATCCATGATACACCAATTAATATGCCCTATGATGACAAGACTGGCCATGAGTGGTAAGGTGAAACTTGCAGAGGTGAGGGGAGGGGCAAGAACATCCATATAATTATGAGGCAGGTTTCATGGCAATGTGTCCTTTCTTTTACCCATTCCCTCTCCATGTACTGCTTAAAAATCTTTCTTCTAACACTGAAACTAGACATCTAATCAGTTTGTTTTCCTTACCAGCAACTAAGTGATGTATGAAATCCCATGCTTCTAATAGAAAATGTGGAATCCATCTCTATCCTTATAAGTAGTTTGTTTCTGGGTATGTAACTTGAGCCATCCCCCCTTCTCATTGGTTTCACCACAAATCTGAGGTGTAGATCATTGTGGTTTTATCATTTTTAAGACAGGGCATATAACACATAATGATGATGGACACAGCAATGAATGCATTACAATTCCTAGAGAGGAAGAGAACACCTGCATGATGATAGAGCCTTGTGAGGAATCCTGCTCTGCCTGCACTGAGACAGAAAGGAGCATGGTGTTGTCAAATTTCACAGCTGAGCCCAGTGATGTGTATACAAGTGCAATAAATCTTCCATCACTTGCATGTTGCTGCATGACCACTTCTCTCTGGAACATGTTGGTGCCTGAGCATCTGGTCAGCATGGACTTATGTCCATGTCCAGCATTTCTCTATAAGGATCATGCATATTGAATGGACCAATTTAGGAAGATTCAGTTACCATTGAAACTGTAATGAATTGACCTTTTATTTTTAATGATCGATCCCTGCTCTTTCCAAGGATCGATTGATAGAGATTAAGTTTGACATATACATAGAGTTTTTGACACTGTGTAATCATCGGAAATACTGATATATATGTACCTGAACAGTGATGATATTTCTGTGTCTTGTCTATATTTTCAACTATATTTTTCAATGACAATGCTGACACCATTAATTGGTTAAAACTTTAATCGGAATTAAAAGGTAATAATTTTAATCGGACCCAAAATTCCTCCCTAAATGCCTGTTTTTCCCTTTCATTTTCACTGCACAGTGAACTGTTTTGCAGAAGGCGAAAAAAAATTGAATTTTGTGATTTGAATCCAGTAAAATTATGGCGTGTTGAAGGGAGTCGTTTTCGAGGGGCTCACTCTTCGGCAAGTAAATATGCGGTATTTCATCCCAGAAAAGGAAGCAGTAGAACAAAGGCAATTCTCTCCGGATGATGTTGAAAGTAGCGAGGGCCCTTGTGAGGAAACGGAAAAGAAAGCCATTATACACCCAGCGGTCACTGCCATTCTGTACGGTCGCAATACGTGAGCGGGGAATTGAGAGAGCTCGTATCTACATGGGAAAGAATCCATTCGTGTACCGAGCGTGGTACGTGAAAATACGCTGAACTGCAAGAAATGGGATCGGGCTTGTATATTTTTTCCTGCAGAACAGCGTTTTCTCCTGTCTGGGATTGATTATTCTTTTACTCTCCAGCTCTTTCCTGTCCCATCGGACAGCCGGAAGGTTGCGGTTTGCGGGTCGGTAACGGTCCTTGCAAATTTCCGTGTGGGTTTAACCATTCATGCGGGGCCCGCATGCAGGGACGCACTTGATCGATTCATATAGGACGAGGTCATGTTTATTTTGATATTGCGAGTCACAGCGCTCAAACCAGTTTCAAGACCTTGCTGGAGTTAGCATATGTATGTGGTATCGAGTCGTTTCAAAGTCACAAAAGTTCCCATTGAATAAAAAAAAAAGGATGAACGTGATTTTGCTTCTCTTGTCATGAGCAAATGCTGAAATTTGTTTTGGACGCTTTTTTTCCTTCTAAGTCTTGTACAGGACTTAGGAAAATAAGTCAATTCAAGACGAAGCATGAAACAGCAGACAAAAATAACCATTTTAAATGTGAATCGCACTCGAGAATTCTTCGAATTTATGTCAGACGCAAACCGTCCTTGACTGCTATGCAGATTCATAAAGTCAATGCAATTCGCAATGACTCAGTTAAAATTTTGCAGCCGCAGAATTTAATGAGCATTCCCATTTCGGGATGATTGAGAACAACAGTCACATTGTCACATGTTTCGCATCATTCCACGTTAGGTCAAATTTCAGCTCTCAATGAGGCAAAATGTCGAATTAACCCTTTCGCTGCTGCCAGGGGTTGCAGTATATACCCTGCCCTGTGCCGAGGGGTAGCGGGAAAAGTGAAAGTATGTTGGTTGAATTTTGCTTCTGCCTATTGCAAGTCCTGAAGCAAATTGAAATATATATATATATATTACTTACATTACTTGAGTGACATTTTGGTCTGCCAAATCTGCAGCAGGCGATTTAGCGTGGTCAGTTTACTGACCATGATGGCAACGAAGGGGTTGAGGATAGAAAATCCATTTCACGTTGTTCATGTCCACTTTTAGTTGGAATGCCCTTGTTGCTTTGTTTTTTTTTAAATATATTTTTTAAATTATTTTTCCCCCCCCCGTGCCTGTGGTAGTAAGATTTGTCGTCTTTTTCCGGACAAAGCAGTCGCTTACCGACAACAAATCCGAGGTCATATGGAAATTCGGAATCGTGAACGGTGCAGTGTGTGCATTTGCATCTGAGGGACAATGCATTGAGTACTAAACGGGATTTTTATCCCAACAAAGCAGTGTGTCAAAAAAGTGAATATGAAAGACGAGAAAAGCTGCACGAACGTCGATCCCGCTTGCATCGATTGCTATCAGATAAGAACATGAAAGACGGATCGTGTTACCAGCCGAAGGGTGATGACCTTGCTACGATGCGTCACATGTGATCGTCACGTCGCATGTGACGATCACGACGAAGATGGGAACGAGGGCGCCTATAGGGGGTGGGGGGGTTCTGCTTGTTTACCCGTTTCGCTGGGCCGTGGACTTGGCAACAGGAGGCGGGACTTCTTTCTATTCGTTGATGATATCATGAGGAAACTGGGGTCTCCAAACAAGGCTGATGTAGCTAAGCTTTGCACGTGGTGACAGGCGCCGGCGATGGTGGCATTGATGAAACATGCAGTTACATCACGAGTGGTCGGGGTGGGTTCTAGTCAAAAGAAAAAGAGCGGTGAAGAGAGGGAGGGAGAAGATGAGATGAAAGAGATATGGGAATAAAGGACGATTTCCTGCTCCTTCTGAAGTGTGCTAAGTACGAGTGCTTTTCTCTTTCTCTTTTGCCCCATCTGCCAGAATACTCGTGGAAAGCAGGCACCGTGAACCTTCCCGACACTTTTGAACCCGTTGCGCCCTTTCCCTCGAGCCGACCCGCTTCAGTACACGTGCTGGGGCTGGCTCTGCGAAACGGCAGTGTCCGCCCAGATTCAACGTGTAACGGTATATTCAGCGGCGTAGCGTTAGGGTAGAGGGGGGGGGGGGAGGCCACGTGTCTCCTCCCCCACTTTTTTAAAAATAGGAAGGAAAAGACGCATCAAACGCAGAACAGTGTCGCAGTTCCTGCCCCCCCCCCCCCCTACCCCACGCACACTTCTTCCTATCACGTTACACTGATGAGGATGTTTCTATCGCCACATTCAGGGAGTGGTTCAGTGGTGGTGTGATTAAAAATCAGATTAAGCCATTAGGTTTCTATTTACTGGCCGCCCTGATATCAAATAATATAGAATTACTCATCATGTGTACAGACTGATATCATCTTGTCTCTGATCCCTCCGCTTGGAAACAAGAGTAAAAAAAAAATATAACAGAGCAGATGCAAATGAGATAAGTCATAAATGTCACGCAGTCCCATGCCGCAAAAGGACTCAGGGGATGTGTCAAAGTCATGACCTTGGTACCTTTCTTTTTCCATGGCCCTTCTGTATTTTCTATGATAAGGACAACAGGAAGGGGAAACCACTTTATGATGCTCACTTGTCGCATCTCTCTACTGGTGGAGGCTTTCTCAGAGTTGAACATCTGTCCAACAATCATAAAAGATAGTCACCATATTCATACCGGTATCTGTGCCCTGAATGCTTATTGTTGAAGCATCTGGTATCGGTATTTTAAAATTTGTTTTTGCTCAGCAACAGCACTTGTCAAATACTCCTTGTCATTTGGTATATGTTTGGTGACGCTGACAAGTCATGACAAATGGTGTCAAAGAACCTGCACTGTGGAACTAAGTTCTGAAGTGAGGATTTCAACCAGGGGGTATTAGAAATCCTGTGTGAGTGTGCCTTCAGCCTGCATGCTGGAAAGTAAAAAAATAATAGAAGACATTTGATTTATTAAAAATGTACCTTTCTGTATTATTTTCATAGCTCTTTGAGCAAGGTAAGAAAATTATAATTCATTAAAGAATTTCATGAAAATGGTTGAAGTTTACATAATTAAACTTCACCTCTTTTTTGACATTTTCCATGTCAATTTTTTGACGTGGAAAATTACATGGAAATTATTCTCCATGTGATGCCTGGAGTTCTTTTCACTATGGAGATCCTGCATCATGTGAGGGGAATAAGTAGAAAGCATGCCAGATCTTTTAGGTTATGAACCAGTGTCTTAATGTAAGTGTGTGAGTAGTGTAGTGGTGACTACTATGTTGCTAGAATTGGCCATACCTAAGCTTAAGTCCAACAATAGTCATTATATGTATGACTTCTGTTTCAGGAGCTCAATCCTTACGATTTCTTTACACGGCAAATTCGTAAAATGGGGGAAAGTGAGGAATGTGAGGCCTATTCGTGTATGGAGAGGCATTCTTCGTGGAAAGCCGAAAGAGCCAAAGTTCTGGGTTTTGTACCCCAGCGGGAAGTAGTCTACAATCGATTCCTCCCTTATTCCTCTGAACTTGATGATGAATCCAACCAGCTGCTCTCTGTGATCAAGGCAAACCTTGGGAGGAGTGTGATGTTGAGGGAAGTTCGTCCTGGGTTTGTTACCTGGATGGTTCGCCTCTTCAGGTGAGTGAAATTGTATCTTGGTTGGGTTATATGATTAAAAATTAGCTGTTAGGTGCTAGCTGAGCTAAGGTAGCCGAAGTCTATTCATTTCATATGTAATAAAGAAACAGGATGGAAAAGATAATGGCTAAAGTGTAATGATGAGAAGGTGACTTCATGTGATGCATGTGACTTCAAACCTATCAATGTGTATGTCATAATTAATCCAGGCAGTCCACCATTTAGATGCCTGATTTTTAGAGGAAATTATGAGCCCAAAGCACAGTCTTCATAAACCTTTCTCCATCCATTATTTAAACACTCTAAAACCAAATGATTGCCAAAAAATCATAAGCTGTTTCAATTCTAGTTCCATGCTATGATTTTGTATTGATTTTCTGGTGTAAGGGCTTCAGATTCAAACATGAATTGACTAAACTAATGCACTCATTTTCCTAAGAACGGAATCCAGGCTTTCTCTTGGGCAATCTGTACCCCCTTTCTCTATTTCCTACTTGTTTTTCATGCTCTATCCGTGACTGTGCATTGAAAGGAAGCTTGCAATCAGAGTTAATTTTCTATATGAGTATTGATAACAATGCTAAAAATATTGCTCTAAGGCTTCTCAGTTTCAGCATCCCAAAAAATAAGGGCAATTCTTGTGTAGCAACCATAATCTGACAAAAATGAAATTTCCAGATTCTGAAGTAATGAAAATCTTCTTGCTACATGTATCCATAAAATATTTTCATTATTACGTTTTTATATAAGAGAGTGGTGAATTTATGTGGATGAAGATTGGTGGTTATTTCATCAATGGAATCTTATATCACCAAAAAGGAAGAAAAAAAAATTATATCCAGATAAGGAGTTTTCACGTTTTTGTCATGTCTGATTCTCCCTTAGCCATACGAAAATAGAATTTTCACTCACACTTGAGTATGAGAGATATTACATTTTCTCCAAACGAATTTGCAAGGTTTTGAATTTTTAGCCTGGCTAAGTAACTGGAAAAATTCAAAACCTGCCTCATATATGAGTACCAGTAGATGAACAAGGCTGGGTGAATTTATCTGCTCTTGAAATATGTCTCTGAAGTAATTGCAAAGTAAAAGTGCCAATCTAGGTCTAGATCTAGATCTTTGCTTTTGTTTAAGCAAACAACTTAACCATTTTTTGTACCTATATGCAAAGAGTGACTTGCTCATCTGTTGCCAAGCAAGAAACCCTGGCCTTGCCTAGCTGGGCAATGCAACATTTTCAATATTAAATTCTCTAAATGAATCATTTTGTTTAAAAGATTATAAAGGCATTTATACAGTTTCTCCATTTTTCCCAGTGTTGAAAAAGTGTTGAATATTTGTTGAAAAACCCAAAATCGTTGTCTTAGGGGTTGCTAAGCCATTGACTGGTCATTTCAGAAATAAAACACAATGTTGCAAACCCAACCATTGATGTGAATGTGTATTAAGATAACTTTACTTGATATTTACTTTAGCTTATCAAAGCATTTTGATCTGAGATTATACTCTCATTATGATAGGAAAGCTGAGTGCATGAGCATATGATACACTTGAAGAACCCCATGTTGAAACAGTACACTAGACCTATCCTATCCTAGACTATGCCTAAAAGGAAAAGAATAGTCTGATATATCCAATTGGCTCTTTATAGAAGTGGCTTATTGGTCATAGTCATACAGCTTATGACTTCACTTTAGGTACGTCAAAGTATATGGGATGAAGTTCAGCAAAGATGATCATGTGATATTTGTGAAGTTGCTATATGAAATGGTGACCCTGCCAGACCTGGACTACTTCATTGTGAAGAAGACTGCTCAAGTACTCATCACATTCCTGAAGTATGTTTGTTTCTGAATCCCATGCCTTTTCTTCATTCATTGGGTGTTTTCTTCTGTTCACAGTATTGGAGTGTTAGCAGTATCTATTAGTAGGTTTTTCAAGAAGAAGGTTGAGATATTAATGAGTGGTTTTTCTTATATCTCTTGTGTTTAGGAAGAGAGAACTTCTGTCACCTGAAGACCTCCAATTGCCATGGCGGCCCCTATTTGACCTTTTGAAGCGTCTCACTTCTTCCACAGTCCAAAGTCTACAAATGATTCTCCCTCCTCCGTGAGTATTACTGCAATTATCCTCTACTTTGAAGGAGTGTTTTAAGATTAATGTGTTATTTAAAAATGATGAGATTGACTGGCAGGTTTTCCACAATATTTTCTCAGTAGTTATATTTATTGTTGCAATTTCAATCATAAATACTAAATATGAATCTTTCTTGCAGGTCTCTGGTGAACACTTTGAAGACTCTCATTAGAAAATGTCGTCCGTAAGTATCTTTTCATGATTCGGCCTGTATCTTGTCTTGTTACTTCTCAGTGATTTGCTCAGAGGTCTTCTCAGTCCTACTGCTATTGTCTTAATCTAATAATGCAAGCACTTCATATTGAAGTGAATATAAAATGAAATTATGAGCATTTTCCTGTGGACAATGCATGTATGCAAGAATGGCTAAGAGTTAAAAGTGGGACTGAAATGGAAACTTCATATTTCTATTTTTTTTAGATTGATATATTTTTAACATATTCTTTCTATTTCTGGTGGACTTAATGCTCTTCTCATTTACAGGGGCATGTTGAATCAAAAAGGTCTAAACTTCTGCTCATGTTTAATTTTCCCATCTCCCAAATAAAAATTCTTAATCCCATTTGGAAGACATTCTTCCAGTCACCCTGCTGTTTTCACTTTCCAAGAGTTTAGTAAGCAAAAAATGCTAAGTAGTCTCAAGCGCTCTATAGCCTCTGTATTTGTGCTTGCATCCATTTTTCTTGACCATGTGCAATATGAACCAACAGTTTGGGTTGAGCATCAGCTGATACCAAGTTCCAATCATGCATTTGAAGAAGTTCCTCAGAGCCAAAAGGCCAGAGTCAAAACCTCGGTGGACTCACTTTTCATACCATTTGCATTTAATCTCTTGGTCATCGAAGCATAAATCATTTTCCAGCTACTTTCCATTGGGGACAACACAGGAGGTTCTAGATGAAGTTCGTCCAATGTTCTGCCCATTCGATTTGAAAATGCTGGATGCTCTCACATACTGTGAATTGTTCTTGCCCACTCTATTGCCTCCTGAGCATCATGACAAGGGATTTAAGCTCTGGTTTGAGGAGTTTATGACTTTTTGGCAGATGTGTTCCAACTCTGCACCTTGGGAACATGTGAGTGAAAAATGAGAGATATTCTCTGTTTCCTTGTAAAGGGTGTATGGTCCACAGTGATTTGACTTTCGCTTTTGCCAGGAGATGATGTGGCTGATGGGCCGTCTTGCTTATGACAATGTTGGTTACATTGACTGGGAGCCATATATGCCAATGGTCAGTTTTTATTTTATTTCCTTTGCTCCATAAATCGTAATTATTTCATTATGTAGTTTGAAAGTTGTTTTAACTGCTACTTATTCTTTTACTCATTAGATAATCAATTAAAGTTTAGTATAAATTATTGTAAATAGGTATTTAAGTTTCTCCTTTAATTTGTGTTGCCCAAAATGCATGTTACCTTCTCCCAGTATGTGGAATCACAAATTTTTTTCCTGCAACATGAAAAGCTAAAAATTGATTGAATTGCATTGCATGGTACAATGGTTTCAGCATTGCTCTTGATGAGAGCAATGTTGAGCAATTGAGCAATTTTAGAGCAATTTTTAACATACTAAAATATGTTTAAAATATATTCATCAGCAATGAGAATAGTGTCAACATCATGGAAGTCTCATGTTGTTGTTTCATTTTGAATTGTATTATATTTTGAAATGGTTTAATTTTTCTATTTTGTATTTTTAGAGAATATTAGAGATTGAATTCATGACATACAAGCATTAATGTATTTTCACTAAGTCACACTCCCAGGACAGATGGCAGGCTAAATTTATTAAGTATGGTATCAGGAGTGTTTCTCCAAATTTGACTTTCCTGTTTTTATTTTAAAGAGTTTTAAAATCAGAATTTGGTTGTGCAGTTGCATATTCACGGAAAAGCATTAAAGATATTGACAGGGTTGGATTTGTAGAATCTTGATAGTTATATGTATTATTTAGGGATTTGTTGTTGCTATTTTATTGCCATGAATAAATTGTATCTGATTTCTTGTCTAGATCTTCTTGAAGCTCCTACAGAGCTTCTATCTTCCTGTCACTTACAAAAAAGTCTCACCTGGAAATACTTGCCTTGATATTCAACCTGCAGTCATGTGGATCACTGGGACTTTGGTATGTCTTATTCATGGATGGTATATTAATGTGTGACTGACAGGATTTCAGATGGTAGCTATAGCAAAAATTGTAAGTCTAAAATTTTATTAATACAGTATTTGTTCCTAGGGAGGAGGGAGTACATGTGGAGACCACTTGAAGAAACTATTTTCTGCACTTGAATCATATTTCCATCCTGCCAACTTGGGGCGTTGGCAGAAAAGCTTGGCTGACTTCCTGTGGAAGCTCTCATCCTCCTTCACCAAGAGACTTCATCGGTCAGTCCTCCTTGTGCTTGCCTTTTCATGATCAGTAAGACTATGTTTTTCTTATCTTGGACTCTCTTTTCATAGGGAGAGAGACAAGAGGCCGAAGTGGGAGCCAAAGATTCCTGAACCATATCTCCTCAAAGAGGAGGATATTGATCACTTTGTCCAGTGCCTTCTCCCATCTGCTCTTCTCACCATTTACCATAAACTTGGACTCAAGGAAGCAGGTTTAACCTTGCATTTCCTGGCATTACTGCGACCTGAGAAGGTCATCGCACCTGTGGTTGACAAGTATGGAATACCTCTTCAGTAATAGAACATATTTAGTGTTTCAAAAGAAACTGTACCAAGTCGTTTTTTTAAAATAATATTGATAGTAAATTAGATTCTATTAACTCAATTTGTTTAAATTCCACTTGTGAATAAATATACAAAGGTTTCTGCCAAATTTGAAGAAAATGGACCAATTGTGTCACATGCAATACTGGTTCAAACTTTAAGGTTGAAAACTTACCAGACCTCCTTGCTGATATGTTCACCTCAACTGGTGCAGTGAGTTATTAAAGAGGTGAGAGAAGCTTGTTTTAACCCCTTAACTGGGAATTTTTTCACCAAGCACATTTTAACCCATGGGAGGTCAGACGTCAAAAAGAAGTCTAGTCCAGTTTAGGGGTTGAGCCTAGTGGATTATCCATACAGCCACTGAACACAAAGGGAGATATCACAAGACGTTGGTATATCCCTTTCAGCAGTTCATCGTGTCATCAAGATTTATCTCAAACAAAGATGCTTTATGAAAAAAGTGACTGCTGCAAAATTGGGTTCACTTAGTGCAGAGCATCATTGATGGAGCAATTCTTGATTGGCAACAGCGGCTGCATGCTTGGATCCAAGAATGTAGGAGTCATTTTGAGCATAAGATGTGATTAAAGTTGTACTTGCTATTATAATAAAAAAATTTGCACAGTTTTAGTTTGAAACACTTCATGCAATAAATATTAAATTTCACCTGAAATCTGCAGATGAAAGCCATACATTAATTTTGAGGATACAGCATACTGTATTGAAATGTACTAAAAAATATAAAGTAATTGATACTTGTGCTAGAAGAATAGGAAAGAATAAAGGAAATCAGGAGCTCTTTTGCTCTGCTACTGGACAACATTGAGAAGGAATTGGTTTCACAGATGTAAAAGTGGGGTTTGAATATAGCCTGCAATGACTTTGTGACAGATGAATTATAAGTGCAATGAGTCAAATGTGGAGGCATAGAGGATGCAGACTGTTGTGAAGATGTAATGCAACTCTTGAATGTGGCTGACATTGTATTGCTGTTCCTCAAGCCTTGAGATGTCTCACATCCCCATTTGAACTTTGCTGTGCACTTTTACTCACTGTTGCAACAGACAATATTTTTCTTGCACTTCTAGCATTCTGAGAAATTCAATTCCTTGTGCATCTTCTACAACTTAAAAAAGAAAAATCCTATACATATTTTGGTTGCTGCACTCCTTAAGGGAAGATATCATCTCAACAACTAAATTCCTCAAATGCAATGTGTCTGCTACACATGACATCTACATCATATGGTACCGAAGCCTGTTTCTTGCCCTAGAGACTTTGTGGGTTTCAGCTAAACTCCCCTCTTATGAATACCCTGTATTGCACAACCAAATCAAATCAGTTAATATTTCTTAAATACATATGTGACATCTTGTTTGTGCAATTCAATGTGATGTTTCTTAAAACTTATGGTATTTGTTAATGTAAATCTGGCTTGACATATCAATTGTCAATATCATTTTCTAGATTGTATGCAGCACACGAGACATTGACGGAGCCACACCGCCTGACGGCAACCATGCAGTGTCTGACGTGGATGGCAAGGAGCATGATGATCCATGACAAGCTCCGATGTCATGCCATTCCATTGTTGCATATGTCATTGCCTGGCATTGATCCAAATGACCATTTCAAGTGCATGATCACCTTCCACTTCATCTCCGTGTTTGCCTCTTTGGTCACATTTGTTGACTGTCACTCAGCTGCTGATTTCAATGATAATCTAAGCGAGGTAATGTTATGCAAAAGTGTTTGTCTTACAATGTTACTAGGGATGTTCAATAAGTAAGGTAAAAAGGTCTGCTGTGGCTAAGTTATTGCTCGGATAGAAGCACTTGTTTCATTCTGTAGTTCCGCAGTGGTGAGGGTTCTATTGAACACATGAATTGATCGCTGTGTAATATAGCACATATGTGACAAGCCAGTTAAGGTGGTGACCCTCCTAGAAAAGTGGTCATTCATTGAGGTGCTGAGTGCTGAGTCCTTCTCTCCGTGCAAGAGACACCACACCCGCAGAAGTCCACTGCCAACTTGTAGGGGTTCATGAAGAAAATGCCAAGTCTTAAAAATAAGTATGGGCATGCTGTAAAGCATTTTATACTGGGTGAACAAGCATCATTGAGGAACAAGGACTGGGTCAACCAAGACCCTCCTCATCGGGTGAGAATATAATGAAAATAAAAGGCATAATTCAAGAGGACAGGCTAGTGGAAATTCATCAGGTAGCTAGAGATCTTGATATATTTTAATCATAACTGTATTTCAAATTGTTCCTAATGAAGAAAATGAATGGATGAAGAAAAAGAAAAACTCTCTGCACTTCAACAGTTGACCAAGTTTCTGGGAGGGCTACCATCTTAATTGGCTTTTCATGCATCTGCAGCATTACACAGAGATCAATCCACACATGCAATGGAACCCTCACCACTGCTCTAGGATGTCACGAAACAAGTTCCTCGATCCAAGCAATAACTTAGCTGCAACAGACCTTGTTACCTTATTTATTGAACATCTCTCATATTATTAAAACTTATTTCAGCAAATGTTATTTCACTGCATTTTCTCAGTTCAGCATTTGCTTTAGGTCACCTCAATTCTCTGAGACCCATGGTAATGAGTCTCACTTTATAGCCTAAATAAAGTATTTTTAGTTGCCTATACCATACTCTCAGCAATATTGTCAATCACATTTCTCTGAGACTTTTCAGGTCATGTATCTGAGAGTCATACACGCAACTTTGTTTCTAACCCATGGAGGCAATTGTATCCATATGCTGTAACTGTTTTTGGTGTATACAGGATGGATAAAATAGTTGTTTCTATTGTTCATGATGCAGTCATGGATTTGACCCTGGCACTATGCTCTTGAGCAGTACTAGAGCTCTTAGAGATATGCACAGTTAGCAAGTGTCATAACTTTTGATTCCTAGAAGATATCTGTGGAAAGCATAGTTCAGTCAAGTTTCAACAAAATCTGTAGTTGTCCAGATTTGTGGTTGACTCTATGCAAATTAGATCAGCTGGGATATATAGGTCTTATTCCCAACTTAACCTGATACCCTTTCTGACCTGCTAATTTGGGTGTTTTGTGTCTTTCTAGTCTGATTTGTTGCCACCATGCAGACAACATTTTAAAAGATCTTAATTGCCTGTCATTGTCATTGCTTCTGAAAGAAAACCATTTTGAGTGATTGGGAGAAGCTGTCCTGATCCTGTATATTATGGTGTAATTTCAGCTAAGCCATATAACAAGAAGCTGTTTTATCTCTGAGTCAATTATGCAAAAATCAGTTTTGTATAGTGCTGAATATTGAGTTAAAAAGATGCAAATCAGGTCTGAAATTACTGTCATCTGAATGGCTTCATACAATAGAGAGGATTTATGTTTCAGGCAGAACAGGAAGTGTGCATGGCCTCAGAGGGTTTTGAGGAGTTTGTGCTCCAGTTCCTGGACAAGTGTTTCATGCTGGTGGAGAGTTCAGGTCAGGCACCTACAATGCGACTGGACCGAGACATTCTGCGGATGAACAGGGAAGAATCTCATGAGGAAGTTGGTCTTGCTTCCACTGTGGCTGGCATCCTCATGCAATCCTCCCCTTCCATCTTCCATGTCAGGCACATCTTTCTTTCCTCAGGGCCACTGTTCTCTTTAAATACAATTTCCTTCTTTTTATTTCTTTTTTTTTTAAAGAAAAGAAAGACAAGCCTAACTGCATTATTCTCTTATTGTAGAGTGCTTTAGACAAGATTCAGACATTCATTCGTGGTCGGTCATTTGAGCCAAAGGTATCTGGTCGATTTATTGCTGCCATCTGCAAGTCAGCTGCAAAAGTGAGTCAATATTGATTGCCATTGTGCAAATATAAATTATTCTACAGATGAAGGATACCATACAGAAGTTTTTCTTTTACTTTTTTGGTTTTATTTTTCAGGTGAACCCTAAGGTTACATATGCTGTGTTTATGCCAAGGATATTCCGTGAGATCCTGAGTGTGATGGATAGTGGGGCTGACATCCAAAAGGAAGAAAATTTAGATGAGAGTATAATCTTCAACTTGCTTCTACTCACTGAAGTGAGTCACTCTCCCTCCCTCTCTCACTGGAAAACAGTTGAATGGAAGCTTAGGCAAGGAATATTCTCATTGGCAATAGATAGAATAGAAACACATGTGAGCTGCATTTTGAATTACTGGGTTTCTGCTCTAATGCATTGTTCAAAACTTCAAGGAAATTTTAGCTCAGTATTAATCTGGACTGGATGTGTTCAAAGTCAGTGTATGTTTCAATTTACATTGTTTTGTTTCTCCATTAAATATCATCTAAACACCAAGAGAAAAACTCATTCTAAGCCCTCTGAGAATAAGGCATTGAAATTTGAAAAGTAATTTTCACAAGCTTTGTTTTGATTTGAATTATGACTGTTATGATTGAGTTTGTCTCAAAACTCTTATTATGAACTCTATCTAAGTATTTAAATATATATGAGCTATTTAGAGAATATATAGGGTGATAAAAAAAAGCTCTACTGTTTTCTATGGGAGAAAGTAATATTTGTATATTTGACCAAAAATGATAAGATTCATAAACTCATGATATCAGACATGAACAAGGTATTGAGATGAATGTCTGGTATTTTCAGAACCAATCTCTTAGCCATGCATTGTCCTGTTACAAAGTTTACATACAGGTAAATCATTAGGATCATACACTTTCAAGTGCAGTAACGGTCATTGAAACCCATCATCTCAAAACTCAATTAAAGTACAGTAGTTTGCCAAGTTATGGCCTTAAACTGATTTTGACCAAATTCATATTCTTTAAATCAGCTTCAATGTCATATCTTTTGAAAGGGCTCTCAGATACAACTGATATTTGGCAGAGTGGCTCATGGGCCGATAAGGTTTTTTTTTTTCCTCCCTAAAATGTGGTGTAGCATAAAGAAAAGGGATGCTCTGGTTGACAACAGTGCCCTATATCAGCATGCAGCACTGTCTTTGGGTATGTGATAAAACCTCTTAGACTCATAAACCTCTCTGTCAAGTATTAGCTACATCCAACTGTCCCTTGGAAAGTTACAGCCAATCAAAATAGGGTTGTGACATCAGAACTGTGTAGTCAGGAAGTTAGCATCTGGGGGTTGGGGGCCATGTTGCACCCCTATGGCCAAATTAAAACTCACTTTTCTTGGTTTATGCTTCAAGCACAGACATATGTTTTTTGTATTACTATTCTCAAAATAATCTCACTCTTTGCAAATTTAATTAAATTCTGAGATTAAGGATTAAAAAAAAATTAAGGAAAAATGTATTCAGGGAATCAGACTTTTATAAGGTAAGTAAATGGAGCTCAACTTATGTGGAGCTTTAGCAGTTTTAGGGTGGGCCAAAAAAAAGGTAATTGAAAATGAGTTTTTATATTTTTCATTTCAGAGCAACATTGGATAATTATCATGCCTCAATATTCTGTTGAGGAGCATGTATGGATTGTCGAACTCTATTTTCAAAGCTATAGATCAGGCCAAATACATTTCAAATGTGTGTATAAATAAATAAATGATCATTATATATTGTAGTTTTGGTTACCCTTTTTTTTGCCTCATCCTGTATCACATGCCTTAGCATATCTCAAGAAACTTAACATGGATGCATAGTGTGGTATATACAGGGTGGTCCCAACTTTACATGTCCACATGCAGATTATCATATAAGGTACCTATTGTCACATTAAGTGTGGGTAGGTGGTTTACCAAACATTTAAGCAAAATTTTTCATTCATTGCCTGAGTAGCAGCATATTATTGTACTTATGCTATGAGTGAATATTATTATATTCGCTCATTGCATAATATAATAATTCATGACTGTCTGTGCAGCTAGACTGTGGTTGAGTAAGTCCAGGCTTGTGCAGAGCTAGCTTAGCCTTGTCATGGTTTATGAAACTGATTCTCTTTTTGCAGATTGCAAGAACACCTGGGTCTGAGGAGCTGATGGAATATCTTCCTCAGATTGAAAAGGTCCTAAATGTAACCCTGCATGTGAAGTGCAAGGAAGCATCAAACCTTGCCGCCTGTCTCCTCCGCAACTGCCTGCATTGCCTTGTCTCTGTCACCACCTGTGAATCTCGTCTTCTCCCAATTGATTACTCAACTCCTGTTTCAGACTGCTTTTACATACGGGTAAGTTTAGCATCACTGAGACATCGGCCGTGATTTTGGCTCCTGAGCTTTCACTTCACTCCAATTTATTCCAACTTTTTTGCCCTGGGCAAGGCAAAAAATGTGGAATAGACTTGACAGCACTAGAGTAAATAATTGATACTAGGTCAACATGCCTCATTGTGAGCAGGCAATTTCTGATAATATTAAATTATCTGTATTTATATGGATATAGTCTTCAGGTATGCAAGTGGACAGCCAATCATTGCAAAAGGGATTGTTCTATTAATCCAAGAAGGATTATAGCTATTCGAATGTTTCAATTCAATGGATAAGATAATAGCAAAATGGTATTGCCACAGTAATATGGAATATACATGACTGAACTCAATTTTTAACTTGTTTAACTTGCCATTAAGGACTCTTTGAGTTGTTACCCTACCTGTCCTGTTTGCTTAGATGCATTTCATTGAGAGAGTTTCTACTGATCATGAGCTCTGGATATATTTTGTAATTAAGTCTTGTCTAGGGAAGGATCCAAGCCTTTGGTTTGGGCCTATTTCCTTGAAGTGTGAAAGATGCCTTATTCTGAGCATCCTGTGTAGAAATGGGGGAAAGGAGTCCGCATTGACCGCCTAAACATCAAGTGGCACATCCCCTCTGAGGCTGCAAGAAATACAGCAGCCTCCCTTGTCCAAAGATATCTATCTGCTGAGCTTGAGATCCTGACGAAATTTTCAAAGAAGGAAGTAGAACTCACCAGGTATGTGAAGCAATGCAATGAGAATAAGGAAGCATTAATTTGCCATGATATGTGACGTGCCTGCTTTCCTTTCCCATAGGAAAGTATATTCCAGTCCATAAGCATGAATGAATTCCTGAAAATGATCATATTATGTTGCCAAGTCCTTCTTGTCCACACATTTCCCACAGAATATAAATCAGCAGAACTTCGGTGTGAAATCAGTTGCATTCATGAATGATATTTCTTCGATCATGAAGATTGCTGGCATCAAAACAAAGTGGAGAGATAAAGTCAAAATAATTCATTGAATATTCTAGAGAAAATAGAGTTCTGCAAAAAAACCAGGCACTTTTGTAAGATGTTAAAAATCCAAATAATCTCCGAGAAAACTGTACCACTCTCCTTTTGGGATGTTTGTGATTTGGAGGGATCTGTGAAATGCTTTATCTTATGATTATGTCCTATTTGTGGCCTTTGAGCCTTTGGGGTCTTTTTAAAATGATTCATGTATACATTATTTGTATTTTACTACATTAGTGATGACTACAGATAGAGCAGCTGGCAAGTACTTGCATGCACATGGAGAACATATGTTGGTACATATCCCTTATTAAATGAAATTTACCCACCATTAACTTTGGCACAGGGCCAAAGATTGGAACATAATAGTTAGGAACTAAAGTATGTAATATGATTTTAACATGAAATACATGACTAGATTCTTTTCTGAAATCTACCAACTAAACAGCTGCAGCTAGTTGTTTAAAGTATATGATGACATCAAAAGAAACAGAACAGTGATGTGTCAGCAAGTAAGCCTATTTTGAAATACTGTGATGAATTTGGTAGGAAAGTAATGTACCTTTTATCTCCTTGCAAGAATTTCTGTTGCACGTGAGGTTTTTTTGAATGAAAAATATTCCTTGAGGAATCAAACTTGGTTCTTCATAAAGGGCCGGTTGTGGATGTATTCCAGTTTGTTGGAAACTGTGCAAGAGTTTCATTTGTGATGATGATGATGATGATGATGTGAATGGAACAGGGAGGACCTGGAACTGCGGCTGGGAATTGCCCATTCAGTCCTTCAAGGAGCAGGAATGCTACTGCCTCCAATCGAGGGGAAGGCCATGACTATGTGAGCCCACACCCATCAACTCTGATGGATACCTATGATGTCTTGCATTGAATGATGCTGGTCTGTTACAGCTTGGAGAGCCAGGTGGATTGTAGTCCCATGGGTCTGCTTTTCTACCCAAATTCCTGCAAGCCCATAACCTTTGCAGATGGATCGTGTGTAAGGACTAAGGTGGCACAAATGCTTCATGTTGTTTTGGAGACTCTTCTCTCTTCCCCATCCAGTGGATATGTTCAGGCTCACCTCCGACTCATTCCAGTTAGTTCCAGGAAATGATTCTGCATAACAAACTTGTTGCATTATTGATAATCAGCTGATACAGGTACTTCATTTTATAGAGCTACCATGCGATACTCTTCTACTATGGTGTCTTGCGTAGTGAATATGAGGTAAGGATGAAGAGCTTCCACTACATTAAGCCCATGCTTGGGGATCAGCTACAGTGCCATCGGAAGCACATCCGGCCCCTGCTTGTTGAGCGCACACACCTCCAGCATGACCTGCGTGTCCTTGAGAGTGTCCCAAATGCAGTCACACCTATCCATGAGCAGATTCTTCGTGATCTTCACAAACTCTCAACCAGTCACTATACAGAAGTGAGGATCCAAGGGCAGAGTGTGCTCCAGTCGTTCTTGAGCCACTTCCCGTTCTCGTATCGCCTGGTCCTTGATGATACCCTCAACCTTCTTCGCAAGGATCCCAAGATAACTCATGAGCAACTCAAGGTGGGATGACTGTTAATGGGTTCATTTTATTATTTTAGCATTTTCTCTATCAGCCATGAATTATTCATTTATTGGAAATTAGAACTCTGCTGATCTTGATTGGATCCATATATAAGGACATCTTAAGATAGTGTGAGATAGAGCTCTTCATATGAAACTACAGTACCTAATTTGCCCTCATCTTCAGAACCCAGATTGTGAGTACAACTGTGGTCCTTACAAATTTGTTTATGCCATTGATTGTAAGAGGTGTGAGGTGCATTATGCAAGAAAGATAGGAACTACTTTCAGATTGCATTTCAACAATCACAGCTCAATTCACAGAAATGTTCCAGACCGAGCTATGACCTGAAATTTAACACCACCCCTTATCTTATTTGAAGGGTGATGTTTCTGGAGGTTCCAAGTTGAGGAATGAAGAAAGGATTGGAGGTTCTAATTTATTTCACATCATCAAATGAAAGACCCATACAAAAGGATCCATATAAGAACATTTAATTTTTTCTCTTATCCCTTCTTTTCAACCATGAAGTGACTCCTTAGCAAAGACCTAGCAATATGGAAAATAGGTCTATTCTCCCATTCCCTGTGAGAAAGGTCTTTTACACAGAAACATTGGAAGTCATAAGGAATATCTGGTCTCAAGCTTCTACATACACCCTTGTCTCTTGTATGTATCTTGTTAGAAATGTCTTATCAAGGAGAATGAGATTTCTACCATGTACCTTCTACACGGTAGTGGGGAGGCAGGGAAAGGAACAGGCATGGAACATATGTTTTAGCACTAGAACTAGCACTTGATAGTTATTGCTTTTTTCCTCTAGAGTTGCTACTTCATAAAATATGAGTTTGCTCTGAAGTGAGCTATAGAGGCATTCAATGTCATTTTTTATGCTCTCAATTTGCTTTTTCTGATACCATCAATTTCAAACTCCTATCAACTAGAGTACCAGCCCAGGCATAAACTTGCCATTCCACTGGCCCATATGCCTCTGTAGTTTTCTTATCTGTAGGTATCTTTGGAATCTGATATTTATGCTTGGAGTCATCTTATCTTACCAGTTTTTAAGAATATCAGAAATGGTCTAGTGCAAAAAGTGACAAATGCAGTTGAATTGACACATTAGGACTAACTTTACTCAGCTTGATTCTTCTTCAATACGAACCCTTGATTCATTCTCTCTCTGTCTCTTCAGGGAGCTCTCTACCTGCTGGTGAGTGAGAAGGGAAAGGCCATGATTGTTAAACGGGATTGGAGTTCCTTGAAGAAGATCTGGCCTACCCTAGTCATGGCACATCACTCTGAGAAACCATCTATCACACATTTGATGGAACGTATTATAACAACTGTTGGAGACTACTTTGAGACCTTTGCCATTACTCTTGAGGTACACCTTTACCTCTGTTTTCACTTAATTAGAACTGTAAATAGACAGACATTCATGTGACTTTGCCTTTAATGGGTGACAGATTCCTGAAAGAGTAGTGGAAGCAGGAGGACGCCTGTGGGATAAAAAGGAGGATGGATCCCCTCCACCATCATTTTCAAAGCCAACTTCATCTGAGGTGAAGTTTGGTGAGACCATATTGGCCAACAAATCAGCAGAAAACATCAAGGCCTACCATGAACTTGTTGATCATCTAACGGTTCTATTAAGTAATGAAAATCTGTAGGTATCTCCTTTTTTATTTTTTCAGTCTTAGTCCTAATGGAGATGGAGATTGTTTTCCTTTTTTTGCGGAAGGCATTGGAGATTTTTCAGCTTGGGCATTGGTGCACTGACCATGCTCATCCGCCTTGATGAGAAACTGAAACCTAAGACGGTGAAGGTGTTTGTTGACAGCCTCAACAGTGACTTTCTGGGAGTCAGAAAGGTCAAAGCCTCTTTCTTCTTTGTGTGATATGGTGAAGAGCTGAAATGTTCAATGATTTGATGATTTTCTGGCATTTCAGTGGGCCATATTTGGTTTAGTGTGTGTGCTGAAACAGCAGAAGCAATTGCACAAACTGAAGCACATCCAACCAATAGACCTTGCCCCCAAGAATGAACATCCCAAAACTCCTGTGCAAATCCAAAGAGAGAGACGGATGGGAGACCGAGAGGATAATAAGTGGCTTCAGTACAATTCAAAGGCAATGCCAATGTCTCGTGAGGACTGGGATGGGATCCCATATGTGCACAAGGCCTGGATTGGCTGGTATGGCTGGCCAGATCCCATGATGGCATATGCACCAATCCTGGAGCAACCAAAGGTAGATCGGACTCTTGAGGAACTTCCAGAAGAGGAGAAGGTCATTAGGGACTTCTTCACATCCAAAGAGTGCATTGAGAAGTTGGTCAAATTCCTAACCCTTGAGGAGCGCAAGGACCAGGATAAATTTGACAGCCGACGTTATGCAATGTTCAAGGTGGGTAGAGTAGATTAAGTATGTTGATTGAATTGAGCCCAGGCTGGTAATGATTCTGTGAATGTTTTCCCAGGAGTGTTGAAAGAAAAAGGTAAATTCAGGCAGATCAAAACAAGTACAAAACAATTTTTGTGAGTGTCAGTATAGAGAAGGTCATATGCGAGAAGGAAAACAATGTACAGGATATGACAGCATTCATGAGTGTCCACTTCTCTTTGTGGAGACCTTCTCTATTCAGACACTCAAAAATTGTTTTGTACTTGTTTTGATCTGCCTGGATTTACCTATTTTTTTAAACACTCCTGGGAAAACATTCACAGAATCATTTTTACAAAGATTTTTACATTAGAGATAAAAGTTCCTTGTCCTTGGTATCTATGATGTATCTGTAAATCCACCAGTAAAGCAAGATCTGGAGATACTGATATTTTCCAGGAGAGAAAACAGGGAAAAATTAAAGTTAGCCTTGCTGTTTGATGAGATAGGCTGGAACAGGGGAGGGTAATGGATGAGGTCTAAAGTAGGAATGAAGAGAAGGTGCTTGAAATTAAGCCTAGAAATGGCAACTGCAGATCAATTGACAGTTCACCCGTCACAGGGTTTAGCCTTGCTGCTGCTAGGGTTAAGTCTGTGTGTTTTATATCAGGTATGCTTATCCCTGTCCCCATACAATGTACATCAGATTTGAGTATTTGCTTATAAAAATTTGCTGTTCTACAACATGAAAGAAAAATTTAATTAAGTTTGCCCAGCAGCTACAGGAAATATACATATTCAATATTTTAGGAGCATAATCCTTTGCATCAATATCAGACCATAGGGCTCTCAAAAATATATATTTGGACCCCTTTTTTGTCTTGCAGAACTTCATTTTGCTGGGAATTTTTTTAAAGCCATTAATTTTATTGCAGACTTGAGATCAGCTTTTGAACAACTTGTGGTAACCAGCTGATGAATTGTTTCTAGCTATAACAGGATATTGCTATTGTAATCTACTTTGCTTTGTGGCAACCCTGACACTACGGTCCTTACATAAACATACTCAGGATGACAGCAGATTCTTTTAAGAATCCTTGTATGCAAAATCTTGCAGGGATTGTTCAGGAACCATGGGGATGCTGTATTGGAACTTCTCAAGCCTCACCTTGAGGAGATGGTGGTCCACACCCGCGAAAGTCATCAGAGGTGTGCTGCTGAGATCTTGGCAGGTTAGTCAAGCTATGCATCTCACCTCATGAATATATCATAATATACATGGTTTTCCATAATGTGCACTTATGCTTTGTCTTTTTTTCTTATTAAAAGGGTTAATGAGAGGGATGAAGCACTGGCCATATGACATGGTCATTCGTACCTGGAAGTTCCTGGATCCATTGATCAGGACATCATTGGCCAAAGTGACTCCTGAGTCTATGGGAGATTGGGGCACCTGCTATGCCACTACTCTTGTTAGTATTTTATGCTCTGATCTAGTAATTATAGTCACTTTTGCAGAAGAAGACAGACATAAGGCAGAGCAGGGTGAAGTGTGGTGTAATATTAGATGTTGATGCAAATGATTAAGTTAATATTGATATTGCCTAACTTTTAGACAGCTCCCATGGAAGACAAAGTTGTGTATTTGTGAATGATCCTGAATGAAGATGTATTGCAGGAAAGAAATGCTGAATCTGGACCCATCTTTGATGGGAAAGATTATTATGTTCTTATACTTATCATTTAGATTCTTGATCATGAGAGAGGAATTGCTGTTACACCCATTACCATGCTCTGCCAGTTTTGGTTCTTTCTCATCTCTTTTAACATTATATTGGTGGTGATCCATCACACTAGCTCCATGGTGATGCATTCCTGAACAGATATGCCAATTTCATTTAGGGTTTTTGTTCTCAGAAAACAGCATGGGACATGCAGTATGTGCCAGTGAAATCCACCTCTATATATGCTGCTCATTGAAATGTTCAATTGCTGCCAGTCAAAGCACACAATTGCATGATCCCTCAAGATGTATTTGGGATCATTTCATTCCTCCCTATTTTCACATCACCTCCAATGGATCTTCCCTCATCTGTCTTCTGTTGTGCCTTTCATTATATGGCTGGAAAGGAATTTTCCCCCTGGTTGTTGGAGTGTCCACCTGATAGGAGGTACTGATTTTAACTGATTTATTCAACCACTTTAGGGCTTTTGTAAATTCAGGCTTCCATGGGAGGTATCCCTTTGTGTCCACATTGCCATTCTGGTTCCCTTAAGTCTATTTTGGTTTTAACTAAACTGATGATGTGTTGATGCAGGAGGACCGGGATCCCCGTCGTTACTATTGGCTTCTGGAGATCCTCATGGATGACCCCATCAAGAAGGAGGAAGGTGCTTTTCTCAATGCCAGGTATATTTTCACGTTATACCATTTAAAGAGAGGGAATGTCCCTGTTTGTTGTTGGTCATTGCATTGTGGTGTATGTATCTCCTTGCTATTTTTCCCCTTTTCATTTTTCTGATTTCATCATGGGAATAATATGCCTCAGAAGAACCAGATTTTCTCATATGGAACCATATATAAAATCATTTAAAATTAAGTTATATCCATATCTAAAAAATATGCAGTGGAGGTCCAGAAAGGTAAAGACTTTCATCTGGAATAGACCCCAAGCCTCAAGGTTGTTATGCACTTCTTTGACTCTGGTCTCACTGACTTGCTGCACTGTGGTCTAATTCCTACTGCTACAACTGTCTAGTTGAGATGAAGAGGTCAATGAAGCAGTTGCACTTAGACTGGAGAGGCGACCTGTATTCAGGGTTGTGCAAAAGTTCCTGTACACTTTGAAAATCTAACTTTTTTCAATAATCAACAGATTTTTGGCGATTCTGAGGTAAAATTTGATTCATTTATCTTTTTTTCATGTTCTATGTACATAATTATTCAACTAACAAGCCAAGGTTAAGGTTTTATCAAAACTTTAACTATATAAAAAAAAAAGAAAGAAAGAAGTGAAAGAGAAGAGAAGAAAGTGTACGAGAAATTTTGCACAACCCTGCATAAACGACCACTTATAGAAAAATGACCATTTTGAAGTCAGGTTGTTATATATCTACCTTGTATATATATGTCACCACCACCAATGATACAAAATCCAGAATAAAGGATGCAAAGGGCATGAGTTTTGAAGCAGGGACAGTGACAAAGAGTGGAAGGCTCTGCAGAGCTTCACCTCAATTGTCCCTAAGCCCCTAAAGGGCTCAGGATTCTTAGTGATTTTCTCGTGTGTGTCCCAAACTGCAAAGATCCTCTCGAAATGGGATACTAGAATGGTTTTTCTAGTACTGACTAATAAATTTGCACTGTTCCCATAATGGGCATTGTAGAATTCAGTTCAAATAATATTGTTTCTCACTTGCTTTTCAGCCGTATCTACATGATGCAGGGAGCAATATGCCCCCAAGAATGGAAGGTAGCAGAGCTCCAGCACCGCTTTTTGAAATATGTCACTCCGTACTTGGACCACCAATTTCAGAGTCTCAGGGAACGCCTTGGAAGGTCCTTCTTTTTTTTTTTTCCTCTTGAAATTTTCTTTCATATGGATAATGGAAACTGTTGTTGTCTGGGCAGGATATTGAACACACTCTTCCACTATGACCTCAGCATGCCCAAGGGATCCAAATCACTGGGTCCAAAACGAAAGGAATTTGTCAAGGAAGTGCTCCCAAGGCTCCAGTGTCTCCTAGAGAGTAGCATGAATTCTAAGCTCCCTCGTGAGTCCCCTTCTAATCATTTAGTGATTGCACAGTTCACTGAGTCAACATGTTTCTGTTCTGCTCCAATAGGTAATGATGAAGCTCTCACAAGTGCACTCAATTTGCTCCAAACTCTGTCTCGATGGCTCTCAGGGAATTTCTATCTCTCCTATAAGGCAGCCCCAGAGGAAGTCTTCCTCTTTCTCCCAATTGTAAGAAGAAGAAAAATTTATCCCACCTGTTCTCATTTTTGAAACTCATTCTTCCCAGTAAGGAAGATATAGGGCCATATAAAAAAATATTTGCAACAGACATTTTATTTTCTTCATCTTAAGTATCTTTTATATTTCACTCTCATTGGGATGAACATTTGATCATGTTTGGAATCATGCTTGTTTTTGTGACTAGGCTGTAATGAAGATTAAAATCATATGAGTACACTCAATGGTGATTCCCTTGGTTGAGTTTGTGCCCTGATAGGATTGAGGACAATTCCAGCCACCAAATTCTCTGTTCTTGGGATGCTTTTGGTCCACACTACCTCATAGATATTAAAACTCATTTCCAGCTTTTCAAAGTCATAATTCAACTCCAATATCTTCCTTGGAGGTATCCATAGTAAAGGATATTTTTAGAGTTTTTCTTGCCATAATTTCACCATATGAAATTCTAAAATTGAATATAAATAAGAAGGATTGAACTCATTGAGCATGTCTATGTAATTATCTGCTTATCTGTCTCACTCATAAGTTCTTGTGTGAATGCAGTTCAATGCAGAAAACTGATACATCACTTCAACGATGTGCATGGCACATCTGGGATTTGATCTTTCAGTTTTTAGTTTTCGTTTTTTCTATTAAAACATGTACAAAAGGAAGCCACTGTGAGAGCAATGCTTTCTTGTACATTTGCTCATCCACAGTGATTCAGCAGAAATATATCTGACAGAGGATGTGCATCTTACTTTTCCAAAACTTAATAGTTACAGCCCATAATGCAAATCACCAGAAAGTTTCATCTCATTCCCTTGCCGCATTCCCTTTAAAAGATATCTCTCTAGTGCACTGCTTGGCTAAGTTATGGTTGGTGCTTCAGAAAGTAAGAGTCCTTGCATATAAAGCAAAGGAAATTTTATGCAAAATTTGTTTTCAAGTAAAAAAAAAAAAAGAATTTGCCCTAATAGTTTCCAGAGATGAAATCCTTGTCCCATGACATATAGGCAATCAGTTGTCACCATGCACTTCTTAAGCAAACCTTGACACTGAGGCACTGTTGATTGCTTTTCATATCTCATAAGATGACCTTCACAAGTCATCAACAAAAACCCAATTTGCATTCTGAACGTGTGCTATGCATAATCAATGAGATGCTGTTGTGTTGCGTAATGAATCATTCAAGTATCCACGAAAATTGAGTTGCAGCTACACTGTCTTGATTATAAATATAAAGCCCATTCTGTTGCATTTGAGAAGCTGGAATGATTTTGTTCATATGGCACTTTGAATTCTCTGTCAATACAGGTAATCTTACTCCAGATTCCCATCTGATGCTATGAACATTTTGGTGATACGAACTTGTATAAGGGAAAGTTAACTAGATGCTATTTCTGATGCTGCCTTCTTGGACTCTGAGTCTAATATGGATATGAAATTTACTCATTGAACTGACTGCCTGCTACTTGCTAAATTATCTGACTGCTCGAAAGGAGGATTTGGGAAGGCAATCTTTAAGCCCTTCAGGCATTTCCATTATCCTGATTAGTCTTGCACCAAAAGAGTCTTTTTTATTGAGATACTTCTAATCAAGTAATGATGTGAGACTCTGGGAATCCTAGTTGTGCCTGATGGAGAACTATGAAGCTAATGAAGAAGTGAGGAAGATCAGCCTGTATACATTGGGTCATTTCGCACAAGTCCTGATCGATCCCAAAGATTTCCCTGAGCTTCTAGCCACGATACTAAAGGTTAGTTGTCCCTCAGTCAAGCATGCAAAAATGTCCACTCTGTGCGCTGATATCCATAATTATGAATCGGTGATAGGTCGCAGGTAGTGGGCACTGGAAGTCCAAGGCTGCCCTGCTCGCTTACATGCAAGTGATGGTGTTCAGGAACCTGTTCGTTGTGACGCAAAAGGAGGAGTGGGTGCGTAAGATCAGCGAGATCGTGTTAAATCTCATGGAGGACCCACGTGTCGAAGTTCGTTCGATGGCCGGTAAGGTCATGTCGGGACTCCTGCACTGCGAAATCCTTCCTAATCAACATGAGCTTAGGGTGAGCACCTCTCGGTTTCTTTCTGACTTGGTTTGACCAAACTCGAGCCTCAGCAACTCTTTCTTTTGCAGAGGACTTTCATGAAGAAAAGCGAAATATCCTACAAGAAGGCTGGTGTGGAGGCCCTGCGAGCAAGGCATGCTGGGGTCCTGGGCTTATGTGCATTTGTGGCAGCATATCCGTACGATGTTCCTGATTTCATGCCAGACATACTCATGATGTTGGGTGATCATCTTCATGACCCAGAACCCATCCCTGTAAGTATTTACATTTATTGTTGCTTTCAATAGACAAGACTAGTAAACATGTAAATTATGCAGTACATGATTATGAATGTTATGTTGTAATATAAATTGTTCTTTTTGCATTCATCAGACTTCCATCCGAAGCACCTTGTCAGATTTCAAGCGGACCCACCTCGATAACTGGCAAGACCACAAGGCCAAGTTTTCAGACGATCAACTAGGAGTTCTCACAGATCTCCTGGTATCCCCTAGTTACTATGCTTGATCATCTACAGTATATTCGTCTTTCCTCTGCGTGGCTTCGGAGCGCAGCAGATAGGTCGTGTGTTTTATATCGTCGAGACGTGGCTGCTTATTTTATGAAACTTTAAGTGATGCCATTGCGAGTTCAAGCTATTGGTTTATATATCCTTGTTGTATGATGGTAAAATTTTGTTAACAGATAATAAAAATTATTTCTTCTGATATTGTCTTATCCTTGGAGAGGATATTTTTGTCCGAAGAATCGGTTTGGAGAAAGCTGCTAACCTTGAGAGAAGACTCATTTCTGCAAGTCAATTTTCATCTCGGCGCACTATAAGTCAGGGATAGAGGCGGGATGAACTAAATAAATTCGATTGGGTCCGCTTTTGGTTCGGGTTTTAAAAAATTTAGGAATTTCGGTTCGGGATCCAGTATCCACGAGAAATTGAGGTTGGGTTCCGTTCCAGTTTGCGACAGTTGATTTCAGCTCCTGCCCGGTTCCGGCTCGCTCATAAGAGAGCCATCACTTCGGGTCGCATTTGCTGAAAATGCTGAAAAAATTGCTTAGTGTTGAGCAAACTGCGCCATCGAGCAAAACTTATTCATTGCAGAAATGTGTGTCTCGAGAACATCCTTAACCTCAACCAAATATTTTGCTCGATAGAATAATTGACCCAACCAACAGAGAACGCGTTGCTTAATTCGCATAATTCATTTCATAGGCAGCGCTTGGGTTCTAAGATTTCTCGTGGTTTTCGCAGATTGCTCGAGGGAGGGCCCAAGAAGGGTGCCATCTCATCCAGGCTAAAAATAAAAAATAAAAATAAAGATCGGATAGAAAATGAATCGGTAATAGAACAGATAAAAATAGACGAAGCAGAGCGCAATCGAGTTCCATGAACCGCCCCTGACCTGAGCCGCACAGTAAGCTTAAAAAATATATTTAGCGTAGGTTTAGCATGCGAATTTCGCCGTAAATTCGAGCAGAAAATTCGGAACGCCGGTTCCGCTCGGGTAAATCGCATCTCCAATCGTTTGCGATTTTGCTGGAAGAAAATCCAAAAGGCAAAAAGTTCGTTCAGAAATCCGGCCGACGTTTGATGCCAAATTAGATTATTTATTCATTTATTTATTTGCATAGGAAAGCCTCTGAGTAAAATTTTAATTTTCGAGAGAAAGACTTTTAATTTTACCGGGAAAAAAAATTGCATTCCTTTTAGACATTCACATTCTCCTCTAATTATTTTATCATGCAAAGATTCCTTCATTCCCGGGGAACTGTAGTGCCTGGGATGGCATGGAGGCAGACTACCAGGATTCGGTGGTGCAGCGGTAGAACGCCCGACCGGCGATCGGGAGGCCCGGGTTCGATTCCCGGCCGTCCCCTCCCTTTTTTTTTTCGTCCTCCCATGCCATCCAACTCTTCCCTCCCATTGCTGGATCACTACAGTAGATAGTAATTAACATTCTTTTAATCAAGTTTTCATTTAAAAAATTTTTTAAAAACGATAATAAAAAAATTTTGCCAATGAGTTTCTTTTTTAACTCCAAAATAATATAGAAATTATTCAAAGCGATTTTTCAGAGCGACGTACAAAGCGATCAAATTTAAAATGTCAAAAACCCTTTAAAAAAAAAAAAAGGTAACGAAAAATAAGGGAAAGGTGTCCGAGCGCATTTCCCCAATTTTTCATGCATCAAACCTGGAAATATTGAACACGAACTCGTTCCCGGTCGAAGGTTCGCCCTTGGTTCCCGTTCCGGTTCCTCGTTTCGAACTCGCGGGAGACTCGCTAAGTTTTCGTTCGACGACCTTTATTTACGAGACGTGCCCTTCACAAAGGACGGTAAGAAAAAGGCAAGCTCAGGCGAATAGACCAAAGATTCCTTGGCATGGTCGCTCTGGGGTTGGCGTTTTTTTTACAATTATTTTCTCATTCTCTCTATTTTGTATTATTATTTTTGCTTCGTCCATTTTGAATTTATTATTATTTTATTTATTTCCCACCTGTAAAGAACAAATGGAACATAAGGCCGGATAGGACTAGGGATGCATTGACTCGATCAACCGCGCAATGATGCCCACTCGATGGTGTCAGCATCTTCAGGCTCTCGTGCGTGCATGATGGATGCACGCATCGTCGTCGGATGGAGTCGGGAGGTAACCTGGCTTGCGGCGTGGGCCAATGAGGTCAGTTGCTGGCCTGGTGGCCGGGGACGTGGCCTCGGGCCTGGAGGGGTTCGAGGGAGAAGTCGAGGAGACGTGGGCGAGGTCCTGGTGGGGGGAGGGAGGCCTGGGGAAGTGGGGTGAGACGAGGCTTCTTGGCCCTGACCGTCCTCAGATCTGCGATTTAAGTTGAAGACAGGATAGGATTTAAGACAGGATAGGATTTAAGCCAGGATAGGTACTTCGTATTTTATGCTGAAATGAGAATGAAAACCGAGGAACGTCGCCTGCCGGTATTCAAATTGTTGAAATGTTTGGCGTGGCGACCAGGTCGATACCTCGTGATGTTTTATTATTGATTGAGGGTAATCGGTAATCGATAATCGGGAATCTTTCGAGTCGAACCGATCCGGCGCGCTCTGAAGCGCTTTCCTCGAATCGGCCGAATGGTCACCGTGTCAAGAGGTTCAGTACGGACGAGTCGTCGGTTCAATTACGCGGAATCCAAGAAAGTTCCCAAGTCACGTTCCGCGAGGAACGTAAACTAATTACGCGGGAAAGGGGAGGAGAGGGAAAAAGTCGTTCATATTTCAAAACCTCGAGCCTCGTCCCAGAGCGCATGATTGGGAGGACGAACTCTTAGAGAGGGACTGGCGATGCCTCTCGGGATGCAGTGAAGGGCGCGAGCGGGGAAGACGCTGTCGCAGTTCGCACTCATGCCGACGGCACCTCCCATACTGAGGAGGGGGACGACATGCAACATCCTCGCCGGTGTGTGCATCTCAGGCATCGGCTTCGTCGCCACCGGAAGTAACTTCTTCGTGCTGCTCACGGTTCTCAGCGACCGGAGCCTCAAAGCCCAACCTTCGAACCTGCTCGTGCTCAACCTGGCAGCAACGGACCTGGTCACGGCGCTGGTGGTCATGCTGCCGTCGGCCGCAGCCTCGCTTTACGACGACTGGCCCCTGCCCTTCTGGCTCTGTCTCGTCCACAGCTGCTTCAATTATTGTTTCATCACCGTGTCGATGTTGTCTCTCGCGGCCATATCCTTCGACAGGGTCCTCGCGATCAAGGATCCGTTTCATTATCCTTCCCGAGTGACCATGGGAAGGATGAAATGGATCGTCGCCGGTATCTGGTTGCTGGGCCTGGGCTTCGGCATCTTCCCCGTCGCCTGCGGCTGGATCCACTACGACTACTGGGAGCTGGTCTGCGCCATCGACTGGCTCACCTTCCATTCCGCCTACGTGTACGTGATGACGGCGTTCATCGTCACCTTCTCCATCCCCATGGTCTTCGTCTGGGCCTCGAACGCCGTGATCGCCTGGTCCGCCATCCGCCTCTGCCGCAGCACCCTGAGCGACGGGACCTCCGCCGAGCCGAGGAACTGGACGGACGCCAGCGTGGGGACGACTCTGGCCGTCGAGATGAGGAACTTGGACGGGAAGGCGATGGAAAGTGTGCAGTCCCGCGTCGCGACTTCTTCCAAGTCCTTAGGTGACTTGGCCTTTCTTTCGTGTCCTTTATTTTCTGTGCATTACTTTCTGTCCTTTATTTTCTGTCCTTTATTTTCTGTCCTTTATTTTCTGTCCTTTATTTTCTGTCCTTTATTTTCTGTAATTCGTTCCCCTTTCTAGTCGAGGTCATTGTCCCCCGTCTATTTTCCATCAATCGTATCCGGTTCCATTACCGGCTTCGCGGTCGGGATCGATCCCTCATTACCGGTCACGGAATCGCAGGACTCCCGCGGGAACCGCCGAAAGTATCCTCATCTCCCTGATGGGAATCGGAAGTAGAATTTAAAAGAATCCATTCGCGAGTCGACCGCAGCTAGAAATTGCCGAAAATTGATTTTTGTCTGAGGAAAATCTTCCGTGATTAATTTTTAATTTTTTGCCTG
>CAJPEV010002637.1:0-41139 GCA_905338385.1 Darwinula stevensoni
TGGAAGGTGAAACTGGTGCATACGTGTTGTATACAAATGCGAGAATTAAGTCGGTAGTTGCAAAGACCCAATTTAATGACGCGACCGGTCGCGCAGAATTGCTGACACATTCTTTAGAGTTGCAACTTGTGAAAAAGATTGATGAATTGCATGAAGTAGTGCAACAGGTGGTAACATGACTATCGCCACATCTCCTCAATAGATATCTGATTAGCGCATGTCAATTATTTAATAGCTACTATAACGAAGTGCATATTGGTTCTTCAGCTGATGAGCTGAAAGCTGCAAGAGTTATGCTTCTGCAAAACTTTGGTGCAACTTTAGAAAATGCTATGTGATTACTTGGTATGATGCCAGTAGAGAGAATGTAGGTGATTATACTGCATGCCTATCAAATGTTGAAAAATTTGCTATGTAGATTGTCGAGAGAATACATGTCTCGGCTAAAGCCGAGTTGCAGAGCAGAAAACTACAAAAGAAAATATGTCTAAGTGACTTTTTGTGTATATCGTCACAAACACATTTCTAATTCGTATACTATTATAGACAATTTAATTTTTACCCAAAATCAATTATGAAAAAAATTGTAACTGCAATGTTTTTGGCTGCGTTTTGTGGCTTGATGCTTAATGTCACAAAAGCATCGACTACATCAATAGATAGCCTTCCTAATAATTGTGTTGCTTCTACTGACGGATGTAATACATGTGCTCGTGTATGATCTGGTGGACAATGGGCATGTACACTTATGTACTGTGCAAATGTAACACCTAGTTATAGCTGTACAAAATATGAACCACTTGCATATGTTGGGGAATGAGAACTTAATTTTACTGACTGATGACCAGCATATCTAAAACTTTGTCAAACAGGTTTAGATAGCATCTTATCTGTGACTGGTGCATGAGCAACACATATAGCATGAGCATCATCTGTATGTTATAATCCACAAAAATGAGCTCCAGTATGTAATGACTGATCTAATGGAACAACAGCTGGATGGTACTATGCAAACTGAACTCTCTTGCGTGCAATGCAATGTTCTTTACCAGCAGATCCTATTATGTGTACAATGGAATACGCACCAGTATGTGGTGTGGATGGAAAGACGTATGGTAATAGTTGTGCAGCATGAGCAGCGAAAGTGTCTGTAGCATCACAAGGTGAATGCGTATCAGTAGATCCAAAACCAATTGCTTGTACAAAAGAGTATATGCCAGTATGTGCATCAGTACAGGTACAGTGCGTAAAAGCACCATGTAATCCTGTACAACAAACATTTGGTAATATGTGTACTATGAAAGCAGCAGGCAATGCAACATTGTTGTATGCAGGTGCATGCGTAGGTAACGGTAACCCAGATATTGCACTGAAAGCATGAGAAGGAACTGCATATAGAGGTATCGCTTCTATACTAGATAAAAGTTATCTTGCATGGCAATTTACACCAATACAAGCTGCAAATTATACACAAACAATTATTGATAAGATTGATCATACACTACAAGTATCTCGTTTGAAAAAACTCACATATGATAAGTATGTTCAAATAAAAAGATTTCTCCAACTCTACATGACTTTGTGACAATAAAATGACCTTCGGTCATAAAAAAGAGCATCATATGATGCTCTTTTTTTAGATTATAGGAAATTTGAAACGCAAAGGTCGTGAGCCTATTGAGCTTATAATCAGGCTCATGAATATAGTTGAGTAATCGTAGAGAGATATTAATATCGTATCTCTATGATGAGTGACATTATGCACACAGTCCATATGATTATATGCTCTTCGCTTTGGCTATTTTGTATAGAAAATAATCTTAGGGTATGTGAAATATGTCTCATTCATCATGTATATAATCTCATAAAATATATTTTTTTCGAAGAAAAAACCCCGCGATGAGCGGGGTATTCGTTGTGTGTACTATATGTGTTAAAATTTATGCACTTGTGCGTTCGTTTTTGAATGCGATTCTGCAGAATTGTCCAGCTACAAATCATCCTAGAAGTGTTGCTAGAAGATACATCCAAAGATACATTCCACTATCACCACCATGTACTCGATCTACAAGAATTGGTCCAGTTGCTACTGCTGGATTGAAGGCACCACCAGTCATTTTTCCAACACTTACAGCTGCTACAAATACAGTTAAACCTATAGCTGCACCTCGGTATTGATTACCTTCAGATTTTTTATATACGGCTACCATGTATACTACCATAGCAAGAAGGAATGTGAATATGAATTCTCCTAATCATGCGCTCCACATGCTGATTCCGTCCATAGGCATTACTACCATTGTAGAACCTTTCATTGCTCGGAAGATAAGTGCACCACAAACTGCTCATGCTAATTGAGCTATCCAGTAGTTTACTGCTTCTGTGCTTTTGATTTTTTTTCCTATAAGCAGAGAAAGTGTTACTGCTGGATTGAGATGTCCTCCTGATACTGGACCAGTTGCGTATACAAGAATTGCTAATCATACACCAATTGCGAGAGGGTCACCACTAAGACCAGCAATTAATACTAGGAAAAGTGTTCATAAAAACTCTGCAGTATATTTTTTCATCGACAATATATAAAGAATAAAACGGCTACTATATAGGTGTATTTATCGAAAAATCAAGTCAATCAATCAGTGTGTTTTTGTTGGTGTTGTTTTTGTTATATAAATATATAGTATGAAAGTATATTTATTTGTCTGTTTAAAAGAGTCTATGAAAGATATTATAAGAAGAGCATTTTCATGGTTGTTGCCATTGGGTTGAATTGCAACGATTGTGCGATATATGATGCATAACATGCAAATTGTAAATAATTACTGGATGAGTTCTCAGTATGTTGTTATAGGTCTTTTGGGTGCAACTTTTCTTGCATTTTTGGTGTGATTTGGTATGCTGTCTCTTACGATTAAGTGGCAAAAAATGTGGGCTATCCTCATGTGAATAATTGTAGTACTTATGTGACATTATTGTATCGCTAATGATGCATCACAAGCGATGTACGCAGGTGATATTATTACTGTTGTTGGTGCGTTAATGGTGTATTTATCTTTAGCGTGACTTATTGTTACTGAAAAAGCGCAAAAGAAATTACAAGAATCAAAACAAGTTATTATAGAAGTATAAACATATCTTATTTTCGATGATCGTTGGTCTTCCACGGAAGATCGACCTTCGGTCGAAGTAACATGCTATCTAATGCAGGTGTAGCATAATTGGCTAATGCGTCCCGCTATAGCGGGAAGACTGCGTAGATAGAAAAGAAAAGAAGAATGTGCAGGTGTAGCATAATTGGCTAATGCGCCTCCTTGCCAAGGAGGAGACTGCGGGTTCGAGTCCCGTCACTTGCTAAAAACACGTCGCTCGAAAGGGTGGCGTTTTTTTTAGATTATAGGAAATGTGCAATTTAGAAAGTAAGAAAAATATGCTCAAAACGCATAAAAATATAGAAATAGACGGTAAGAATGTGATTCTATAGACATAGAAATTGTATTTTAGATACATCAAAATTATACACTATGGTTGTGTCGCGGTGTGTAAGAAAGACTTTTCATTACTATGGGATAATATACTCAAATGCTTCAACATCACTAAAATTTCAATTAGATACATCACTGAGAGAGCGATAGATTACTATTATTGCTACTACCTTCTCTCCAACTTTAGCATAAGTTGGGGCAATATTTTTATAGTTTAAGATGCTCATTGAATCTGGTCGACTTATACTATTACTGTATAGTCAGTTAATTTGATAAATAGGCGTAGATGATGAAGCTGTGCTATTGGTAGAAAAATATGTAGCTATGTAGTGTCATGGTTTAAGTGCATATTTACTTAAATTTGATATTGTAAAAGCTCAAGCAAAAGGTCAAGTTGTTCATGTTCACTGTGTAAAAGTCATTAATGATTTTCATTCTCACATTATTGCATAATGGGTCCCTCATCGATTATTAGAGGGTTTCGCTCTACATGCTACTCAGTTAGTATTACCATTTTGATTGTTTTCAATATCTCACATTAGTATATAATCTTGTCCTCGAAGTAATGATTCATAACTATAGTCTCACGTGATTTGATTGCATCCCAATCTTCATGTTGAGATTACTTTTAAACCATAATAATTAGTTGATGAAGGGCTTTGTTCAGTTGGGATTGAACTTAAATATTTTCATTTTAATGATGTCAATCAAGAAATACCTCAAGAGTATATCGGATAAGTACCATTATCTGTTTTATATAAAAACAACCCTTTATGAATTTCATGAATATTTTGTATCCTAGCAGTATCTCTTGCTCTTGATTCTGCACTTTGAATTCTCGGAATGATTGCAATAGCAAGAATGCCAATTATTACAATAACAACTATCATTTCAATTAATGTTAATCCTTTGTGTTTTTGATAGTGCATTATAGCAATATATATAAATATCTTTTTAGTAAATAAATTCTCATTAAATGCAATTGATTAGCAAATTTAAAAAATATACAAATATGATAAATGTATGAGTGGATAGGTTATATTGTGTTGGGAAAATTTACATGTTATAGTCAAAAACCTATCCCTCATATGTTTTACTACTCTTTAGGAAAGGCAGCTTGGATTTGTGTGTATGTATCGTTGTCTATGTTTTTAATAAAGAGCATTGGATCATCTACAAACTCCGTAATCTTCCCTTTTGAGAAAGGAATGAGTGTGAGGGAGAAGTCTTTGATAGTAAAGATTTTGTTGTTTACTTGCATTACAAGAGGTGCTAGCTTGTAATTTTTGTCGATATAAATAATTGTTGCAAAATCATATTTTTTGAGTGTAAATAGTACAATCCAATTGTTATTTTTCTTTACAATGTTTGTAGGTTCAACTCATAAAAAAGTTTTGAATTTACTAATAATGGCAAGTTTTTCACTTTCAATGCTGCTTAATTGATTGTCGATCGTATCTGTAGGAGTTTCTCATACTGCTAAATATTGTAGAACAGATCCTATACTATCTTGATTGAGTCCACCATAGTTTTTGATAGCATTAGTAAGATATGTCTGTTGCGATTTGTCTGCTGTAGAGGCACTTGTGATAATGTTGTTTTTGATCACTAAATTTATCACGCTATTATTAATGGTGATTGTGGCACGAGATGTTGTACACGAATTTGTAGTCATGTGTTTTTGTGCGCTAATCACGTCACATATTGTAATATTTGTTTTAACATAGTCGCTATTATCTTTTATGATGCCGATAATATCGCTAAATAATGGATTGTTGTTTGTGCTTATGTATTTTCTCAGTATTTGATCAATAATAGTATTGTTTGGTGTATGAGCGCTAATTACTGTGAAGCTATTTTTGTCATACCTGAAGTCAGCAGTAATGTTGATGTTTTTAGTGCTTTTATCCTCAGCTGTATATCTAAGTGCTCAGATGAGTCCGTAAAGAGCCATCGCTCCAGCAAAGACTTGAATGAGGATCATCCCAACAAAGAATCGAGGTTGCTGTGCCGTACTCCTTACTCCTACATCTCCCGCAATGCCAGTGGCATAACCGGCTGAGGTATTGGCATAGTATTTTGGTGGAGAAATGAGTCTACAAATTTCACATATACGTTTGCTGTATTAGCATCTAACGTGTTTTTTTTGTTTTGCTCTGCAATTTTTTGTTGTAATGATACTAGTTTGTAGAGGTTGATGTTAAGATTACCATTGATGACTGCTTCTGATGTGATTCCATTAAGTTCTGTATTCACTTGCAAAAAGTCTTTTAGTATGCTATAGCGTCTATTGTATGAGCCACAGACATTACTCATAATGCCATCTAGTGTGCTGTTTGTATCATTTGGTTGCTTTAACACGTTACTCATGAGATTTGCACAAAATGCATCAATATGGTCCTGTTTTTTTAGATGATATGCAATATTACTAATATCATTCCAAGCACCATGCAGAGGAAGATTTGGTACGTTTTGTATGAAAAATTCTATATTATTGTTACAAAATCCATCATATACTTTCCATTCACTCACACATGATAGATTATAATCTTTAATGATATCTAGTGTGGGTAAGTTGTGTAGTACAATGTTGTTTCAGTTTGTATTTGCTAGTGTGTTATTTGTATTTTGTGGAGTTGTTAGTATCCAA
This sequence comes from Darwinula stevensoni, assembly GCA_905338385.1. Classification (NCBI taxonomy): domain Eukaryota; kingdom Metazoa; phylum Arthropoda; class Ostracoda; order Podocopida; family Darwinulidae; genus Darwinula; species Darwinula stevensoni. The sequence goes on from CAJPEV010002637.1 coordinate 6,133, forward strand.
TTCTCCAAAAGTCGTTTTAGTTGATCTATGCTGTAAGTGCTATCATTAAATGTGTTTATATCACCAGTAAAACTTAGATCTTTGATTGTGGCTTTCTGTGGCAATATTATACCAGCAAAGGAAATCAAATTATCACTTCCAATAATATTGTCGTTTACTGTGCTTAGCGTCCCACCTAGAATTTTAATATCGCCTCTTCAATCAAAAATTGGTCCTACATCATCAGATAATCAATGAGATATATATACTCCTCAATTATTGGTATAGTTTTCTATTTTGATGTTTTTAGGTGTGTGTGCGTGATTTCTTGCTTCGCTTGATCTGAGAGAATAGGCATATACTAATCATAAAATAAGTGGTATGAAAAAGAGACTATACTGAAAAATAGCTTTATAGAGTACTATATACCTTTTTATAACTTTTTGTGTTTGTGGATCTAAGAGTGCTTCATTTGTCATGAGCGCTGGTGCTTGTGCTAAACATATAGAAATGACCTTTTAGGGTACTATATAAGTATATATTTTTTTATATTGGGTACTAATTTTATGCTGTTTATCTTTTTATTTTGGTTTTTTTGTGTAGACTCTTTTTTATTTAGTGATATGGATGGCTATGAAAGAACGTATTCTGTTGGTGGTGGCATTTTTAGAAGGATTTACTACATTGGCTTTTCAAATGGTAGCCTTGAGAAAGGCAGTGCCATACGTGGGTAGTAGTGTTATTTTAACATCAGTAGTAATTGGTGTTATTTTGCTGGCGTTGAGTGGATGATATTATATATGAGGTGCTCTGACACGTCATAAAAATACAATCTCTTTGTTGGGTAGATTGCAGATGTATTTGCTCATTAGTGCAATATATTATTTGGCTATCGTTTATCCTAGTTTTTCACGAGTGTTAACACATGCGTTGCAACTGGTAGGTTTTGTGCCGACGCTCTTTCTTTTTTCTCTTGTTTTCTTTGCTATTCCTACATTTCTGGCATCGCACACAATGCCAATAATCACCCATATATCTCAGTGAACTAAGTGATTTGCTGCAGGAAAAATTCTGTTTATATCTACTATTGGTTCTTTTTTATGAAGTACAGTAACTACGCTGTTGTTGTTTCCTTATATTGGTATTTATCGAACAGGTATTTTTGCTAGTGCTATTTTGATTATATGTAGTCGACTTGTATATTATGTGGCTAAAGATGCACAACAGAAAAATAGTACATTGCAGTGAAAAGTATATGTCGTTTTTTTATTGGTATTTGGTTGATACGCTTTTTTACATAAGCCAGTTGTGCAAGGGTGGTATGAAGATACTGCATATCAAACAATCGCTGTTATAGAGTGAAAATTAAAATCTGCACCAACGAAAACTGCTCGCATTATGGAGTTGAATGGGTGAGAATCTAGTGGTATTTATGTTGATACAAAGCAATCGTTTTTCTCATATGTACGTAGTGTTATATCGCTCGCAGAAGAGGTAAAACCACGTAATATAGCTGTGATTTGAGCGGCATGATGTTCGCTTCCTCAAGAATTAGCTGCTTTATCATTTGTGGATCATATTGACGTGATAGATATAGACGCAAGAGTCTTTCCTATCGCACAAGATGTGTTTTTACAAGCACCATTAGATAAAAAAATTACACCAGTAGTGCAATCAGCCCGTGGTCGAATATACGACAATCAACAAATTCATAAAAAGTATGATATGATCATTGTAGATGTCTATAATGGTGTTTCATTGCCAGAGGAGGTTGTGACCAAAGAATTTTTTGCTTGACTCAAGTCTTTGAGTCCAACTATAGTCATGAATGTTATTGCAGATAAGAAAGTTGCTACGCCGTTTTCACGCGCATTTACGCATACAGTACAGAGTGTGTTTGATAATGTGTATATACATGATGCGTCTAATACGGCTCCTGCTGTTCCTATTGGGAATATTGTTTTTTCAACTATTAGATGATCTGGGTTTCAACAGCTTCCTGCTGTTGTAGATTGAACAGTTTTTACTGATGATAAAAGTGATGCAGATATGTTGAGAGTAGATATGATGTATGCAAAATAAATGTTGTTTTGACATATCTTGATCTAGACAAAGCAAAACTGATATTTTCTAGAACCTTAATTTTTGTCTTTTTTTTGTCATAACTTTGTCAGTTTTTTTCTCATATTTTTTTTGTATAGTGCGATCGTTGTGAAGTCGTATTCGTATTTGTAAACAATTAAAAAACCTTTTTTATGAAAAAATTAGTATTAGTGATGCTATGTATAATGAGCATAGCAATTGGATGTAAAAAGTCTTATCGTGTTCCTGATAAGCAAGATGATCAAGTGTGGACAGAGGATTTGGTAGGTGGTGTATTGCGTGATACGCAAAGTTATGCAGAAGATGACGTATATATGAGTGTCTTGGGTGGTAATGCATCTAGTAGCACCCCTATACCAGGTACTTGGTGGATTAAAACAAAGTATTTGAATCAATATCAACATTATTGTCAATTAAATGCCTCTCCACAATATCCAGGAGGTGTGCTTTGTGGTCCTACAAGTTATATGTTGGGTGTGCATATGATTGCTGCGTCAAAACAATTAGAATATGCATCAAATAAGAGTCGATTAGGTATTATCCACGGTCGATTATTGCAGAATAGTCGCTTTGATGATGATCAAGGGATGTATATTAGTGATGTAGACTGGTATGCAAAACGATATGATGCGAGTTATGTATTTACTAGTTATAAAAGAACTAGTGATAGGACGCTTATGAAAGAGTTTATTGAGTATAATATCAAAACAGGATTTCCGGTAGTAGTAACAGTTCAGGTGTATGGGAAAAAACGCAGTTCATGGGTATATGATGGTGAGTTATATGGTCAAGTATGTGTGAGTAACTATATTAGCAAAGACGGACCAATAGGGCATTTTATACTCCTTGTGGGAATTAAGATTAATGCTGATGGTACTGGCACTGTATGGTATAAAGATCCATTATCCCCAGATGGGAATACTCAATCTGTGAGTTATACAAGACTTCTGGACGCTATGAAATACAATGGTAATACCTCGTATTATGATGCTATCTCAATCTTTGAATAAGTGTAAAAAATAATTTTACGAATACCTTCACAACAACTCCTTCAGTTTTCTGGTGGAGTTTTCTATAGTTTATAAAATGTTTTTGCGTTGTGTGCTAAGGTCATGGTTAGATCTGAGATGGATATATTGCGTAGTTGTGCAACAAAATCATATACGAAACTGAGGTTTGCAGGTGTGTTGATGCTACCTCTTAAGTGTTGTGGGGCAAGATATGGTGCGTCAGTTTCTAGCAATATACGATCTAAGGGAGTTATCAAACATGCATCACGTAGGGGTTGTGCTTTTGGGTATGATATGTTGCCATCAAAACCTAAATAGAGATTGTCGAAATGCGATAGTAGGTATTCTGCCTCTTTTGCTTCGTAGCCAAAACAATGAAATACAGTAGGTATTTTATATGATGTAAAATCTGATAACACATCGATTGTTTCTTGAAATCCATCTCTGGAATGGATGATTAATGGTAATCAGGTGTCTACTGCCATCTGGCACTGACGTGCCAGCAGCTCCTGTTGGAGCTGTACAGATTTCATTGATCAAGGATAGTGCATGTCGATACCACATTCTCAGATAGCGCATATAATGTGGGGATATTGCTCAATAATATTTTTTATATTATCAATCTCATTATCGATATTTTGTGATGTGATTTCATCAAAACAAGCTTCACTAGGATGAATACCTGCTGTAGCTTTAATGGTGATGTGTGGGTGTATTTCTGTAGCCTTTTGCGCAATATTAATAGCACGCATAGCTCGTTCAGCATTGACAGCCACATTGATAAGTCAGGTTCATCATGCGTTTATAAAGTCCTGTAGGTGGTTTTGCCATTGTGGGAAAAGCTTATCGTCGTTGAGGTGGGTATGAGTATCAAACATAATGAGCATAAACAGTAAATTCGTGTATGTAGTTTATGTTTTTTCTTTTATATAATCAATTGTTTTTACTCGGGGGTTAAATAAAATAGATTTTGTTTATTGGTAATTATAGAAATTATGGCTATAGCGATTATTGCGTTTATTATATTGTTGTTGGTTTTAGTTGTATTGCATGAATTTGGGCATTTCATTTTGGCGAGAAAAGCTGGTGTGACTGTGCATGAGTTTTCTGTAGGTATGGGGCCAAAGTTGTGGTCGTTTGGTAAGGATAAACATTGAACGGAATTTGTGTTTCGTCTTTTGCCGTTGTGATGATATATTAGAATTAAATGAGAATCGCCATCAGAAGATGGTGCTTTGACGCAAAAAGATAGTTTTTTACGTGCAAAATTTTGGTGGAAAGTGGCTGTCTTGTTGGGAGGAATAGGGATGAATATTCTTACTGCATGGGTTGTGTTTACGCTAGGATTTTGGCACTGAGTTAAGCCTATTCAAGTGCTTCCAGATAATATGATGATTTGACAATCACAAAGTTATCTTATGCCTTCATATAGTTATCTAGAGTCACAAGGATTTGTGTCTGGGAGTATGAAGCTTGCGCCGGCTACCATTATAAGTGTAGAACAAAGCTCGCTTGCAGAACAATTATGATTGATGTCGTGAGATACACTTTTCTCACTCAATGGTGAAGCAATTACAAATATGAATATTCAAGGAGCATTGCAGAAAAGTATAGGTAAAGATATTGTTATTTCATATGTGCGTAATGGTTTGACGGGGGAAGTGAAATCAGTGTGTCCAGCTGATTCATGCGTGTTATGAGTAGGATTGGCTACGACTGCATGAATGGATATCAAAACCATAAAGTTTGGATTTTTGGGTGCAATGAAAGCAGCAGCTCATGAGGTAAAGGAACAAACGAGACTGACTATTACTGGACTAGGAAATCTGATTACGCAGTCAACAAAAAGTGGTGGATGAAAAACAGTTAATAAGTTGTCTGGTCCTATTGGTGCAGCAAAAATTGGTGAATATGTGTTGGCATCAGGAGGATGGCGACAATTTGTGATGTTTGGTGGGTTGATTTCTATGGCTTTAGCAATTTTTAATTTATTGCCTATTCCTGCATTGGATGGAGGAAGATTGCTAGGAGTTATTATACAAACTGTGTTTCGCTTGCCGTTGAAAAAATATTTTGAGATTGAATGATGGATTAATACGGTGTTTTTTCTGTGATTATTAATATTGTGATTTTATATTATGGCGCATGATCTTGTGAAGGCATGGTGAGTGCGTATTCCAGGAATTGGATAGGAAGTAAGATTGATTTTTAGATTATAGGGAGTGTGAAATACCAAAAGGTGTGAGCCTATAATCAGGATTATATGCTCTGGACTCTGGCTTTTTTGGATACTGCAATAGTGATTTCATATGAAGATTAAAGCATGCGACATGCAAAAGAGGCTTGTTTAGGGGTGTTTTTTAGATTATAGGAAAATTAAAATTTATAGGTAGTGAGCCTATAATCAGGCTCATGCTCTTCGCTTCGGCTCTTTTTGATACTGTGAGCAGTCAAAAGAGCCTCGTTCAGAGGCATTTTTTATTTTGCCGATATCATGTAGATGTTCTTGCTTTGGGTTGCATCACAAATGATGGGTTACTATATGACTCACTATGTAGTTGTATGATATCAACCTGTTGATATGCTGGTGAGTGTGAGTGCTTCAAGTGGTGATATTTTGCAGAATGTGTATGATTTTGATACTGATGCGTCAGTATATAAATACGTGAGTCGTACAGTGGGATTGAAAAACACACAATATATACCACCGGATTTAGTATCACTGGAGAAGATACAGTGGGTGGAAGTTCGCAACAATGAGGGGAAACTCAGGAGCGAGGCGGCGTCTGCTTTGGCAGACGTAGCGCAGGCATTTTATAAGACGTTTGGTAAGTCGCTGGTGGTCGTGAGTAGTTATAGAGGGTATGAGTATCAGAAAAAGCTTGTGGATGGATATATATCGACCATGGGGACTGGTAGAGCATATGCTTTGTCTGCGATCCCATGACATAGTGAGCACCAATTGGGCTTGGCTATTGATATATTTAATGCAACGACTGATAAAGAATTTCAGCAGGGGTATCATACATATTTTGATTGGATGCACCAACATGTGCATGAATATTGATGGACTCAGTCGTATCAAAAGGGTGCAAAAATTGATGGTTATGTAAAAGAGCCATGGCATTGGAGATATGTCTGAATCCCGTTGGCTACTTATTTGTGGGAGCATAATCTTACGTTTGGGGAGTATGTGCATGCGACTAAAAATGGAGAAGCTAGATAGGAAAAATGTTTGTATTTGTCTTATAATCTATTATAAGTAAAGAGTTCTTTATTTGTTTCTTATCACTCAATATATGAAATATGTTATAATGATCTGTACTTTTTTTGTTGTACTTTTTGGTAATTGTCTCGTAGGTAATAAAACATATGCTGCTACAATCACTGTGCCAACTGATTATGGTACTATTCAACAAGCTATTAATAATGCGAGTACCGGTGATACTATTGTGATACTACCTGGTATTTATACAGGTAATATTGTGATTAATGGATTGTCTGGTATTACATTAGTATGATCTGGTAGCCCATTGCCTGAAATTACACCAAATGATAATACAAATCGCGGTATAGATATTGATAATTCATACTATATTACATTGCAGAATATGGTCTTAAGTGATCAAAGAATGTCTGGTATTTGATGTACACCTTATTCGTCATTTTTTGTAAAAATTTCTAATACGCATTATATTACGCTTGCAGATTTAACTTTGTTGTGATGAGGAAGTAGTACATGTCTTTCTGCTTGATTAGATTTTAATGGAACTCAAGATGTTGTTGTGAGAAATATACATATTGAGAACTTTTATCGTAATTGAATTACTCTATCACCCACATTTCCAGGTGCTACATATGTACCTAAGAATTATCTTTTTGAAAATATTACTCTTATAAATAATGCTTTTATACCAGATTGGGGACAATTTGTCTTCTATATGTATGAAAATGCCCTGAATACAGGTGCAAATATTACTAATATTAAATTTTCTGGAAACAATACTATAGAGAGTGGATTTAATGGTATGAAGTTTGATGGTACAATCCATAATAGTATTATTAATGTTACCCCATATTATGTAGCAGGTGATGGCTCTGTATGACCTACTGGTTATCCTATGATAGATTTACGTACATTTACTTTTAAAAATATACAAGGATATTTTATTCAAAATTTAGGTTATCAGACTTTTGTAGATGCTATGCTAACTAAATTTTATGATCTATCAACAACATTGTTAGATCACTATACGCAAAAAGATCAAATAGAAAAATTATTATCACATGATTGTTATGATGCAACCACATGAGATAATACTTTTTATCATGGTGCATGTAATGATGAGTTAGTTAATATGCCAGTTGTTTGTGATCAATTATCTCCTTTTTTTGATCTTGTGTCATGTAATATATGGTTTTCACAATATGTATCACCAAATTTTTTATGAAAATCTTTAGATACAACAGATAGTCTTGGTAGAATTAATGTTGGAAGTATAAAATATACTACAATTTGTGGGGATTGAGTTGTAGAATGACCTGAAGTGTGTGATGATTCTAATACAATTGGTGGGGATTGATGTTCTGCTGTATGTTTACCAGAAAATCCTACTTGTACGTTATCTTTGTCTACTGGAATTTGATATAGTCCGCTTACAATTACGACGCTTGTTTCACTTTCTACTGGTTCACAACAACTTAATTTTTCTCGATGAGATGCTTCATCTTTAGTTACAACATGATTTGGTACTACTTACACACATACGTATATAAATACTGGTATGTTTGTGCCTACATTGACAGTAATGAATATGTATAATACTTGATTGCAAAATATATGTACAGGTTTAGTGCAGGTTTTATCTACCGTGACTACAGGTACAGAAATTACATCTTGATGAGTTACATCATCATATGGTTGATGAGGATGAGGTAGTGTATCATTGCCTTCATCTTCATCTCAGTCTCAGTCTATTATTCCACAAGTTCCATGAGAAAATATATGTGTGGATCCTAAACCTACATGTAAATATGAAGATTGAACTTTTAATTATGTATTTAGAGATTTAACAGGTAGTATTTATTCTCATGCTGTTGATACTTTAGTGCAATATTGTATTGTACATGGTATGGGGGATAGTTGAGAAAAGAATAAAAAATCTTGATTATTCCGTCCTGAAAATTCTGTTACCTGGTGAGAAGCATTAAAGATGATTACAAGATCATTGTGATATAACGGTATTTACCACCAAAGCACAATACATTGGGCTGAACAATACTTTAATATTGCAGAAAAAAATGGTGGATTTGTATGATTGTCTGATGTGACGATTAATAACATGGACGTAGCAATATCAAAAAAGGACTTTTTGCTTTTGATAACTAATCTTTTACAACAAGAGAGCAATATAAGTGATCGTTTTTCTGAAATGAATGTGGCTATCACAAGATGAGATGCTGCTATTATTGTGGAAAAATTATTACAATATAAGTATTCTCAATGTTTTCATAAACAAAATGCTTGTGCGTATCATGATGGAAAGTTTAATTATTTGTTTATAGATACTCTGCATACTCCATATTATACAGCTATACATAAACTAAGTAATGCTTGTATTATTCATGGTATGGAAGATAGTTGACAAAAATTCTTGCTTTCGTTTTTTGCACCTGAAAGATCAATTACAAGATGAGAGGCATTAAAAATTATAGCAAGAGTCTTTAATATTTGGCAGGGGAATCATTTAGAAGATGCCACAGTAACATTAGATTCATATGCTAAAGCTCTTTATAATGGATGATATAAGACTGAGTTAACACAATATAGATGAGATGATTTATATAAATATGTATCACTGCAAGAAGTTTATGATTTATTAGCTAAAATTACTAAAAAAACTATTAATTGGCCTTGAGAAAAAAACTTATGATCTACTATTACTAGATGATTCTTTGCTGAACAAATGAGTCAATACTTGCCATAATGTTTTGGAAAACATATGCCCCTGATTGATTAATCTTAAATGTATGAGCATGTTAGAGAGTGGTAGTTGGAGGGACTAAGGCTTTGAGTTGCACTTTTTCTGGTGAATTATAACTCTCACTCCCATTCTTTATAAAATTCTTCTAGATAATTTTCCATATAATTATGTCTATGCTCTGCCATGTGTTTTCATGTTTTTGTATTCATTCTACTTTTAAGTAATAATAATTTTTCATAAAAATGGTTCAATGTGGGGGCATTGCTATTCTTATATTCTTCTTTTGTCATATTTAGATTTGGTTTTATTTCAGGGTTATATATTTCTCTTCATTTATGTCATCAATAATTAAATGTTCTTGCAATTCCTATTGCACCCATTGCATCTAATCTATCTGCATCTTGTACTACATCAAGTTCTGGTGACGTAAAACTTTGACTATGTTGACCACCTTTGAAAGAAATATTTGAAATTATATTTTCAATATGCACAATAATATCTTCTTGCATATGTAAGGACATCAAGAACTCTCTTGCTTTGCGAGGACCTATTTCTTCATCTCCATTATGAAACTTAGAATCTGCTATATCATGAAGCAAGGCTCCAAGTTCAACGATCAGTAAATCAACATTTTCTGTTTTTGCAATATGTTTAGCTGTTTTCCAAACACGATAAATATGCCACCAGTCATGACCTCCTTCTGCATTTTTCATACTTTCTTTTACAAAATCTACCGTTTTTTGAATTATTGTTGCTTGTTCCATGCAATAAAAATTATGTGATAAAATATGAAATGCAATTTGCGAAACAAAGGTGATTCCATCTCACTATACTTTATAAGAATGAAATAAAAAAACCACCCTATCAAGGGTGATTTTTAGATATGCGTTTTAGGATGTGAGTTGATTATCCGTGATGATGCATAGAGTGATCGTCTGTTTTGCAAGAACCACCACAACATCCACCTTTTTGATTGTCTTTATCACAATTTCCTTTGTTGCATTTGCAGATTGCAAACATTCATGGTCCAGCTACAAATAATACTAATCATAGAGCTGCGATAATCATGTCCATTTCAATCATTGGGAATGCCCATTTTTTTGCTGTCATAGCAAAGAACATAATAATCCATAGGATTACTACTGCAAATCTTGTCCAAAGACCTACGAGCAATAATAGAGCGATTGCTAATTCTCCTGCTACTGCAAGATAGAACCATGTTGTAGTTGAAAGAAATGTTAATCATAACATTGCTGGAGCTCCACCTACAAATCACATCATTGCTGTACCAGCCATAATTTTAGTGATACCGTGAAATGCAAAGATTGCTACAAGCACAATACGAAGAATAAGTAAGCCACTATCATGGCAGTATCCACATCATTTTTTCATGACGTTTTATAATAAGGAAATAAACACGCTATGAGAGTAATGGGATGCTCGTGAGTTGCAAGAGAAAAAAATCCAAGCATTATGCTTGGATTTTAGATTATGTATGATGTAAGGAATAGTTTTGGATATAAGGTGATTTAGTCGCTTTCTATTTCTGGCAATGCTTCAATAGTAGCAAGTGCATCATCTGCAAGTACTTTTTTCCCAGATCTCATATCTTTGATGATTTTTTGAATATCAGTGTGGATTGATTTCATGAGTTTGTCATCTGCATTGAGCACCTCAAGGAGTTTTTCTTTTCCTTGTACTTTGTCTTTTTTCCCAGGTACTGTATAGAATGCTCCTGACTTACTAATTAATCCAAGGATCGTTCATGCTTCAATTGCATCCAGACCTTTATCTACACCTAATTTGAATTTCACTGGGATTTCTGCTGTTTTGAATGGTGCAGAGATTTTGTTTTTTACAATTTTAACTTTAGTCATATATCCAATAAGTTCTTTGTTTTCTTCGATTTTTTCACCACGTCTAATTTCGAGTCTTTGTGATGCGAAGAACTTGAGGGCATTTCCTCCTGATGTTGTTTCAGGATTTCCAAACATAACACCAATCTTCATACGAATTTGATTGATGAAGATCACAGTTGTTCCTGTTTTTGCAAGAATTGATGTGAGTTTTCTAAGACCTTGTGACATCATACGAGCTTGTAGTCCCATATGTGAATCACCCATGTCTCCTTCAACTTCTGCTTTTGGTACTAGTGCTGCAACTGAATCGATTACGATCAATTTGATTGCGCCAGTTTTTGCAAGTTCTTCAGCAATTTGTAGAGCTTGTTCTCCGTAGTCTGGTTGTGAAAGAAGGAGGTTATCAATATCTACGCCAAGTTGACGAGCATAATGAGGATCAAGAGCATGTTCTGCATCAATGAATGCTGCAGTTTCACCTCTTTTTTGGATTTGTGCAATTGCGTGGAGTGCTATTGTCGTTTTCCCTGATGATTCTGGACCATATATTTCAACTACACGTCCTTCTGGATACCCGCCACCAAGAATAATGTCGAGGATATATGAGCCAGAATGAAATGTATTTACCATACCAACGTTTGAATTATCACCCATACGCATAATTGCTCATTTTCCGAATTGCTTTTCAATGTTTTTAAGCGCTTCACTAAGCACTGTTTGTTTTGCATCTGCTGCCATAATATTTTATAAGTGGTAAAGACGTACCACATATTACAAAAATAAAATAAAATTGCAAAGACAAAATAAAGAAAAATCTATGACAAAAAAATGTGGCTCTCTGAGCCACAAATCTTGATGCGTGTCTATATATTATGGAAAAATTATTTCGTTGTATCCATACCAGCCCATAAATTATTGCTTCATAATTCACTTCTTCATGCATGCTTGAGTTGTAGGAAAAGTTGCATCTTGTATGCACCCAACATAGTTAGCAAATAATCCACGAGGAAACTTGCTCTTGGTGCTGTTTTCCCAAAAAGTGTAATTTCTTTTTGCATATCTTCATCTTCTAGTCACTTAATCATTTTACTTACATGATCGTATTCTGTATCAAGAAGATGATCCCATTCTTTGTGGTCAAATGTTTTTGTAAGAGCATCCATATCGTTGAAAATGCTAGGTTCCCAGTGTCCTATTACGATTAATTGTACTTGCTTCTCGATAGAAAAAGCAAGATATGCCATTAATTCATGAATAGTTCTTTGTTTTTCACTAAATTTATGGTCAAGATATTGAGCTTCAACTTTGTTCCCAAGATGTTTAAGAATATGGAACTCACGGTGCATAGCACTAATAAGATGCTCTTTTGTGTACATTGAATAACAATAGTGATAAATGATTATAGCTAGTATACTTATTTGCTTTATTGTTGCTAATGGTTTTAGAGAAAAGAAGAAGATCATTGCCGGTGTTGTATCAAAACATTACCTGACTTTTTTTGCCTTATTTATTGACAAAATCGAAAAAATGATTACAATTAAAACATTAGATTTTATTGTTTATGCTACAGACCATGGCAAAAGGATATAAATTCTCGCCCAAAACACAGTGAGAGATGCAAAAAGCGAAAGAAACTATAAAAAATGTTAAAGAAATGCAGTGAGTAGATGCTGCAAAGGCAATATTTGAAGCAATAAAAAATAGTGACTGGTGAAAGTCAGTCAGGCAAGAAAACAAAGAGTTGTGAGAACAAATGCAAAAGGATAGAAATTCAGTTGCGTGATTTGTAGCAGAAAAAGAGAAGTTTGATACTAAAGAACAAGAATTGATAATGGAACTTGAAGGAGTAAAAAAAGCAAGAGAAGTATTCCTAGAAAACCACTCTCCTAGAATACAAAAATTAACAGCAAAACTCTGACTTACTGAATGAGTAGAAGAGTTACAAGAAGCGTTGAAGCAGTATATCCTCCAAAGAAGTGCTGCTATAGCACATGAAGTGAGAGAACATAATCAGTTTGTAGACCATGAGGTTGATAGCATTGAAGATGCTTTCCCGAATAATGATAATAAAAAAGCCAAAGAGCGTACAGAGGTAAACTTTGTAGGGGAACCAGTAGAAAAAAAGATGGAGAAAGGAGAAACATTACTTGTACAACCTATGACACTAGACGGCGTAGAGTATACGGCACTCAAAATCCCAGAATCTATCAAAGAAATGAAGATAGCAGACCTAGCATCACAATTTATGGAACAAGAGGATGAAGAGGATGAAGAGGATGATCGATGGTTTCCACAGATGGCTATGTGGCTAACAGTATGGGATGCATTAGATAGTGACTGGCTCGTATTATCAAAGCATAATAAAAAAACAGATGATGGTAAAACAAGAATAAACATCCAAGCATATAATAAATCAGCAGATACTGATGTGCTCAGAGAGTGTTTGATGGAAGGAACAAAGCCTATGGGTATAGTGCAAACACTTGTCTTGAGAGAAATTATCAAGCAGTGACTATGAGATAAGTATGTAAATTTTGAATGATACAAAGCTGATAGTGGTCAAGACTGATATCAGAAAGTAAGAGAGATGATTAACGAGATAGATGCATATACATGATTATCTTTTGGAGATGAGAAGAATGGTGACTATACAAAAGATGGTTATATTATCCGTAATCGATGACTATATCGTGATAAATATAACAACCTTCATTCGTTCATCCGTGGCGACCGCGATGACCGTGGTTGGGCGGGCGGTGTTACTTCCCTCCGCTTGCCTTGCGGTGTCGCCCGTTCGGATGGCCACATCGGCTTTCGCTCGTGATTGTAATTCTGTTCAAGTGCTGGTCACTTGATGACGAAGCCCACGAAGAGGGCGAGTGTATACTATCAACTTGTATAGCAAAAAACCTCTCACTATGTCCATCTCGGACAAGAGAGGTTTTTCTTTTTGTCGAAAAAATCACTAGCATTATGTATTTTCCCTGAATTTTAGACCTTTATGACATTATTTCTCAACCAAAAATCCAGATTCCCTGCTGAAAAAACGCAAACTACTTCGTCTTGAGTAGATGATTTGAGACGAGTGGTGATTGCAGAAGATTCTTTTGTATATAGGCCATTACAAGCTTGCGCAAAGAGCGATCATAGTTCATCTATAGAATCAACACCATGATCCGCACCAGGAATAGGATAACTATGTAATAACTCTTCTAAATTTTCTCTTGCTGCATAGATATCGTATATTGTGACCTCATCAAATTGTTGCATCGTAGATGCAAATTCTTTTCGGAACTGCAGTACACGACGTGCTTGGTGTGGCTGAAAAATCGCAACTAATTTTTTCTCAGGATATTTTGCTCTCATTGCTTGGTAGACAGCGTTGATTTCTGTAGGGTGGTGACCATAATCTGTGTACAACAGCGATCATGATGGTAGTTGTGTAAGGAGCTCCATACGACGTCGTAATCATTTGAATCATGCCATAGTAGCTCTAATGTGATTATCCATATCTACACCTGCTATATTTGCTCAATCTTCGCTGATAATTTTTGCTAATAGTGCCAAAATAAGCGATGCGTTTTTTTGATTGTGATCACCGAAAATATAGGGGAGGTTGATGGTCTGTTTTTCGATACACTGAAGTTGCGGGCATTGTGATGAGAGATATGCTATGCCAGCTTCACCAGTAATCGCAAAGACATTTTGTTTTACTTTGTGAATAAACTGCACATATGTTTGTAGGTATACTTCTTCATTTTCATAAATATCACTATGGTCTAATTCAGCATTCAGAATAATCGCATGGTCTACATCCAGGTAGAGAAAGTGCCTGTTGAACTCATCAGCTTCAATAAGAAAACGATATTTTTTACGAAGCGACTCATCCCATGTGGTTGATTTACCTCCAAGTATATACGTAAAAATTGCCTGTAAGTCATCTTTGATGGTTTCATTTGCCCAATAGTTTTTTTGATCTAATTGTGGTACAAGAGCCCCTAAAATACCAAGTCCAAAACCACCATCTACAATTTTCATTGTGTATGTCATAAGGGCAGTTGTCGTGGATTTACCATGAGTTCACGCAATTGCAATTGTCTCAAAATATTTTGATATTTCTCCAAGAAACTGGAAATAACTATATGGTAGCTGAGCGCCTTTTACTCACGTTGCGTGGATTTCCTTTGCCATCAGCACCTCTGGTGCTGTCGGACATGCGTCCGAATATATCACAATATCACCGGCTTGCACCTTGTAATTTCCATGTCAAAGTACTATCTGTACACCTGCTTTTTTGAGTTCTTGTACAATTTGTCATTCGTTGTTATCTATACCAACAATGTTTTTGTATCATAGATCTGTAAGAAGAAATCATAATGATGAAATACCTGTACCTCATGCTCATACGAGAACTATATTCATAATAGTAGATATTAAGATGTAGAATACCTATATATACTTTTTTAGTAGATGAAAATAAGAGAAAATTAGTGTGTAAAAAGAAAGGTGAAAGCTGGTTTTTTTATTGATATTTGTCTTGATATATAGCACAATATATATAATATTTTTTTACACAAGCGATGAAAAGCAATAAGCTCAACGGGTACTTGTGATTATATAACAATAAAAAAAGTTTTTTATGAAAAAACAGTTCATTTCAGCGAAGTAAAAAAGGCGATTAAAGTAGGTTAAAGATTAAATTGTTGCGTGTATTTATGCGACTTTCAACAGTAGAGATGCTTTTTGTCTCTACTGTTTTTTTAAATAATATTTTTATGCTCTAACTCCCTTTCTCTATTTTTTGTCTCATTGTATCAGCAGTTTTTTGTATGTTTGTGAGAGAATCATTTACATATGTTCGGAAACGAATATTCTGGTCCAAAAAGTTCTTGATACTATTTGCAACTTCTGCGTTTTGTGACTTAGCAATAGCATCTGAAATATTTTGTGTAAGTTGCAGTCTGGCTTGAGCCTCTCAAAGCGCCTTTGATACATCGATATTGGCTTTTGCTGTTTCAAAACTACTACTATCATTTTCTGTACCACCTTGCACATATGGATTTCAAAATGCAATATATTTGTTTTTCTCGACACCCAAATCAATGCTATTATAAGATCATTTTGCTTGATTATCTGCTTGCGTTTGAGCTTCTGCATCACTCATTTTACGAGGCTTACTACTTAACACAGGTTTAAATCCTATGTTAATATCAAAAGAGAAAACCTTGTTGATTTTGATTTTTGAAAGTGTTGTATCAAGAAACTCTTTGGTCTTTGTGCTTTTTGTCATCTCTCCTGAGTTTCTAAGCGCAGCTAGCACATTGTTGATTTCACTTACAATATCTTGTACGCTTTGTACTTTTTTACTACTTACAATATCTTTGTAGGTTGTTGGTACAGTACAGACACTAATACCAAATATTCCATCTTTTGTAGATGCACTACCACACATACATTTTGCAACACACATCGCTTTATCTACAGCACCCAATGGATCACATTTTTGTACACACGCTTGAATTTTCGCTGATTGAGCATCATATTCACTTGGTGCTTCCCAATTAGTATCATTAATAGGGTCGTCTGCAGATGTGACTATTGGCGAATAATATGGTGTATTACTGTTGAAAACAGGAGGTGTATTAGGATCAACAATTCAAGTATTTGTGGATGATGATGTTGAGCTGGTATTACTATTTGTTGCATTGCTTGCAACTTGTCCAATGTTTCAACTATTGCTATTGTTTGTAGGAGTGAGACACGCAAAATTTTCTACAGTACTACCAGTGTCTGCAATGATTGGTTTTGTGTTTGTGGTGCTTTGCAACGTACTTTGAGCGCTTGATGTTTGCGTACCAAATCAGTTTGTGCTATTGTTGCTCGCATTTCATCATTGTACTTGCGTTTGCGTTGCACTTACTCAATTACCGTTCTTAAACGTGATCGCATTTGGCAAACTACTTGTAGATCCTTGTGATCAAAATGGTATAGCTTGTAAACCAGCGATGTTATTGTTTGGAAAAGTATAGAAGAGCATTTGGTCTGTTTCTTCATTTCTTGTAAACAAGACATCTCAGATATGTTGTATATCTACAAGCAGATCATATGGACTATCATCCAATGTCCCATTGTAATAAATATCATTTCAAATATTTGTCGCTGATAGTGATACAAGAGATGATACCATAGATGATTTATGTGAATATGCATTTGCTGCATAGTTTTTACACGTTGCAAATGCTGTATCAGTCAGATAGTTGTTGTATTTTGGTGCTCAGTTTGTGACGTCATTTTGTGTGTTTTTCTCGAGGACCTCATTGAGACCTGCAGCACCTTTACTGAGACATTTCACCATAGACACACATGCGCCAGCAAACGAACTTTGATCGCTTAGAGTCCCGTTTTCACCTGCACTTGCAAGCGCAGCTTGCAGTTCTGTACGTATATTGTCTATCGATCATAAAATTGCTCACATATCTGAGGTGCTGAGCTGACAGTTGTAGTTTACATTAAAATCTTGTGTGATACCTATAATTGATTGTGTCGCAGTTGCAGTAAATTCTTTTTGTGCAAACGCATATGCATTAGCATAAATATTCCCCACACGCAAAGGTTCATTGAGCTTATCAATTGTTTGCTTCGCTTTGAGGTTTTCAGTAGCACGTTGTAAAATAGTATCAAGTCATGCGAAAACTGGCATTGTAGCAAACATGCTGATGGTCATTAGTATACCTATGCTAAACAGTTTTTTATGCATGACTATTGGTGAATAAATATGTACGTTGCGTGGTATGTGGTATAGACTGCTACGCAGACACGGCGATTATCGCCGTGTGTTGGTTATCCTTTTGCTTGTACATTTCTGAGTTTATAATAGAGTTGATGGATTGGTGTATATATTTTTATTAATGATTTTCTGATGTTGAGTACGTCTTCGTAATACGCCAATAACCCTATATGTAATGGAAATGTGGCACGGAAGTTATCAACTGTTTTTTCCATCAAAGTAAGTGCATTTTGACTGACAATAATCTCTCTTTGTAAACGTTGTATTTCTGGAGATGTGATGTTGGTGGAGCTGCTTGATTGTGTTTTTGTGAGGTCTAATGGTGCATAAGTAGATCGATGGAGAGTGAGTTCTTGGGATACTCGCGCAATCAGTAATTTGTAGTAGAGAAGTTCGTTGTATCGTAGATTATATTGATTGGCTCATTGTTCATTTGGATTGTTGCTGTTGTATGCACAATTGAATAGATCAGGGAGTTGTTGTCATTCTCAGTTTGAGGTGGTTTGAGGTGTACATCCATTTGCTTTTTTTGATATTTCAGCAAGACGTTGGGGATCGAGTGTGAGAATGTTTTGTTGTTGTTTTTGGAGATCTTCGATTAGTGAGGTGAGTTGTGCATATGTTCTCGGATGTGAACATAGTGCTTCTTTTTCATCTGACGCACTTTTGTTGCCTAGGTACATACTGTTTGGGTCATCTTTTTTGCCACCACATATGCTTCATACATCACCAAAGTACTTGAGAGAAAATGCTTGTATTATATTTCATATTTCACCATCTTTATCTGTGAGTATCCATCCAGCAAGTCACAGAGTGCTATGATCATTCATAACCATTGTGAAAAGTTTTGGTAATAAGACGGATAGGTCGCATGATTTCATATCACTATCTGGGTCACAAGATGCTGGTATACCATAATCAGATCGTTTTTTTTCAGATAGCAACTTTGTATTAAAAAAGAATGTTTTGTCAGCAAGAAAAGGTTTACATAATACCCCTAAGAATAAAGAAAATTTTGGTGAAAAATAACGAGTGCCTGCATTTGTATCCAAGAAACCATTTTGATTTTCGTTTGCTGCATTACAAAATCATACGATAAGTCCTTTTTTGTCGTCTGTGGTTGCACGCAAGCTGTTGAATATATTTGCAGCTCATTGTGCTGTTGATTGGGGCACAGGAGCATCTGCAGATGCATTTTTGTGCACTATAAAAGCTGTAATGGTACCAAGACCAAGCATGCTAAGCATTGTGATTACAACTGTTTTATAGTGTTTTTTAATCATGGTTGTATGGAGATAAAATGAGTATAATACTATTTATTGTGTATATCGACATGTTCATCAAGCATTGCTACATTGTTTATCACATGCTTTTCATAGGTTGTTTACAATTGATTCTGGTTTTGTGCTATCAATCTTATATTGAGCTGATATAAGTTCTTGTGTCATAAGTGGGAAGAGTTTTGTAATGGGTGATACATCTGCAAAGATTGATGCATCTCGTTGACTTGCTGCGATTGTTGTAGTATCTACTGCTACGGCAATAAATGATGCTTGATTGTCTTGTGTTTCTACTTTGGTTGCTATGTCTCATACGATAAATGGCTCTGGCGTGGGTTCTGGTGTAGCAGATAGTCATGCAATAGGAGGCGAGGTCATAATGTCATCTCTGACTGTTTTATATGCATCCCAGAATCATTGTACAAGTGGAACTCATGTATTGTTGCGTACGCCTTGTCGTCCATTTTGTGATCTGAGAAGTTCATTTTGTCTTTGTTTTAATGCATCTTTTGCATCAGCATTTTTTGATCGGAATCATGATAATCTCTTCATAGCATTTTGTATGGTGGTTTTAGCATCCTTTGTTCTATTTGTCGTATCTTTTCGTATAGCATCCATATTTTTTTTTCATTGTTTAGCACCTGGTATACATGCTGCAAATCACTTAAATCCTTTTGCACAACTGTAATATCATCATTGTCATAGTGCAGTTTGCATTGCAGAAGAAAAGTTTACCTGTCCTCAGATAAAATTATTATTCATGGCCTTTGTCCCTGCAGTGGCTGATATAGCGCTTTTGATTGCTTGATTCATACGTCGTAATCCACCAAGTAACTCAATTGGTTGGAGCGTAGAATTACTAATCATTGCAGTAAATCATGCATCACCTATATCATTGATTACAGGACTATCTCATTTGCTATATTTTTGCATAATACTCACGACACGTTCTTTCCATCATGCTCTAAAACCTAGTCTTACAAACACTCACTTATTACCCATATCTGTAAGCGTATTTATTACTGATTGATCGAGCTTTTCAATTTTTTGCCAATCTCTCATGATTGATTCATTGTTGAGCATAGGTCATAGTTGTTTCCAGCTATCTAATATGACTCATTCCGTGGTAATGAGACTTGCTACATATCATGCACTTGCTATAGTTTGTGCTTTTGTATTTAGATTGTCTACAATTGATTGCAAGACTCTGATACCATCTGGTTTGCTGCTTGTCTGATTTGCAGCACTTGAACTTTCTTGAAATGCTGATGTGTCTTGGTTTGCGTAGGTGAGTAATGTACTAATGATTTCTTGTCCAAATGAGATATAATTATCAATATATGGAGACGTAGTCGTGCAGGCTTGACAATCACTATCGCTGGTCGTACTACTAGCATATACAAAATTGTTCGTCATAAGCATGACGTATACAATCAGTATAGTTAGTGATAAAAAGCGACGCATAAGAGCAAGTAATATAAATGTAAATAGTTTTATTGGTTCATATTTTTATTTACTACATGTAGGTGTTCATTCTTGAATTTTATGATTTACTGATGTGAGTGCTTGATCAAATGTTGCAAAGTTTTCATATAAGTCTTGTCGTCTAGTTCATACAAAATAATTTTGCGTATATTGATCGACTACATTGGTAATAGCCCTAATTCATACTCTTACAAGTAGTTGTCTCACATAAGCAGTTTCTGTGTTTACACGATTTGCAGCAAGATCATTACAAGGATCATAGCTTCACAATCTTCATGCACTTGTATCACTGCTATTAAACGCACCAGGATTGGGTATTTGTTGCGTAATACATGATGCTATTTGACACGTGGCCTTATATTTTTGTGCTAATGCGAGATCTCAGAATCAATCTATTATACAATTGGAATACGTGTTGAGGATAGTTTTTTTGCTATTACCTTGTCGTATATCAGTATAGGATTGTACCACATCTTGTGGCTTAATTTTTTTGGTTACATCGCCGAATTCTGTGAGTTTTTTTTGCCATGTTAATCCTGTAGGATCAGCATCTAATCCATATCTCAGTTCAGGATTATCAATTGCATCTAGTCTTCTAAACCCAAGATCTATAAAGTGATCGAAAAGAAAAGGACTTTCTGCTCATCATTTGTCATTGATAATTGCTTGATCTCCACAAGTTGGTGTACCATCGAGGAATCATTTTTTACAACAATATGTGGCAAGATGTTTTAGCGCCAATGTGGCCGTATTTGTATCCAAAATAGTATTACCCACATATGATCATAATATTTTACTACTATCAGTGCTGTTTGCTACAATACCACAATCATATTGATATGAGGTAGCCATAGCAAAACCACCCATTCATCCAAGGAGAGTGGTTATGCTACCAATAGTAAGTAAAATATACTTTTTTATCATTATTGTGTAATTATTTCAGGAGTAAATAAGACACTAGCTGCATTCTTTCCATCCACGCTGAATATATAACGAACTCATCAATCATATTCATATTTTCATCATAGACGAGCTTTCATTGTATCTGGTGCATATATATTTCCATTTGTTGTGAGATATAGTACACATGTTTTAGTATCATCTTGTATACATTGTCCTCATGCAAAAGTTCAAATCATACTTGCATCCATTTTTTTGATTGTGAATAGTGGATCTAGTGGCGTTATATTTATGAGTTTTTGCGACTTCATATACAAAGAGAATAATGTGCTACCTGTGGTTTTATCAATGAAGAGTAGTATTGGTGTATTTTGTGTTGTATCAATTTGTAATGATAAGCGCTTTTCTCGTTCTGATGAGATAATAATTTTTCATGTCTTTTTCTCAATACGCGCTATACGAGTTTTATCTGGTGTAAACAAACTAATCGTGTCTGCATCAAAGAATACTCATCAAGTTACTGTTGTATCCAATGCGCGTGTATCAAATGTGCTAGTTTGTTGCGTTTTAATCACACCAGTAAGCACATATGGAGTGCTACTTCTTTGGTTGAAGAAACGCACATATCAGTTTGTATATATTGTATTAAGTGAACTATTAATAGTGCTTTGATCTATGTTTTTATCAATTGAATCAATTGTAATAGTAGGATCTTGGAAAACAATGCTGATCGTTTGATTACCTATATTGTCTGCTTGATCACGTGCTGTTGCAAAATACGTCAGCGTATCGCCAGTCGTTGGTATGTTTTCTATTCTACCTTCACTATTTTTGAACTCTTGGACAGATCAACCATCTTTGTGTTGGAGGTTGTTGCTCATTACTGCACCATCATCTGTCCAGTTTACCAATAGATCATAATTGCCATGACGAGGCACACGAAGAAGATTGCCAGCAGCTACTACGCCACCATTGTCTCTATTGATTATGCGTGCTTTTGCTTGTGGAGGATTGTTATCTCATCGGCGTTGAATTCCTAAGGTTTCAAGCGCAGACCATGCAGATGTTATACGTAGTGTATTAATCTTTGTTCATTCACGTAGTCTTGCTTCTGCCTGAGCAATGCTGATATATGATCGTACATTACCATCTAGTTTTAAAGGAATACTTATGTCTTCTACACTTGGATCAAAAGCAATTGTATCCATAATATCATTTGGTTGTAGTTCCATGATTTTCTTATTTGGTAATCATGGTATTGCAACATATGTATTACTAAAGTCTTCTCCAGACGCATAGGCAATAACATATTTTTTTTCTACATCTTTTGTACTAATGTTGTCATGATCTGCGTAAATAGCTTTTCTTAATTCAAGCATATAATAAGATTGTCATGTGTTTTTTCGACGCACAGTTACTGTGGTATTTGATTGCCCATCTGTGCCAAAACTTGTGAGAGGCTGTGTCTTATTTCGTAGGTAGAATGAACTATTGTATAATGCAATATAGCCATCCGTATCTGCTTTTTTTGCTAAGTCGCTATATGCTCAGATTGGATCAAAAGCATAGTATCTTGAAAAGTGTGTATTGTCATTTTGTGCAGCTACGTATGTCGCTTGATTTGTATAAACGTGATTATCATCCCACCAGATAGCTCATTTTTCTGTTGTGCTTGCGGGTACTACGATTGCAGGCGCAGCGCTAGCTGCTTGCACCGTAGGTGCGATAATCGATTGAATACTAACTGGCGTTGGTTGTGTAGGTGTGGCTTCGGGAGTAATAATACCTTTGGTTTCTTGTATTTTTTTCTTTGTGGTAGAAAAGAAATCTACTAATTTATTATAGGTAAATACTCACATATTTAGCCTTGTTGGTCATTGTGTTTCAAGCGCAGTAAGAAATCCATTTGCGAGTTTTTCTTGTAGATTAAGATAGCTACGCATAGGTGGTTCGCTGTGTTTGATGAGATCTTTTACGCTAGGTGTTGCCTTGTATAATCAGGCACCTATGGTGCCTTTTATGTTGTTGTCTGATACGAGCGAGGCTGTATTGATTTGATCTAAGAATCCATCATAATTTTTGTTTATTGCATCTTTATAGTTGCCAAGAGTTTTGTGAGTTTGTGTAAACATTCACTTAAGAGCAGAGGTAGCTTGCTGAATTTCTTCGTAGTTTGGTGTCACGTGGCTGTCTATATTGAGAGTGTGTTCAATTGACGCAATCTGTGTTTGGTATTCATGTGCATATTCGCTTTGTTTAAAGGCGACGATTTCGGTTTCTAGATTTTTTCTTAATTGTTCTGGTGTGATGTCTTCAGGTCATACATAACTTTGTGTACTTGTTTTAAGACCACCTGGGGTAATAGTACCTTGTACATTGATATTTCATTGATTTGCTGTATCTTGTAGTGTTTGACTCATTGCATTAGATCAGCTTGAGAACTGATCAATTCATTGGTTTGCTGCGCGCATTATTACGTTTGATTTTTTGTTGATATCTTGCGCAAGTTTATCAATGACACTATATAAACCATCAAAATTCATTTGGAAGTTTACATAACTATCTACTCTAAGGTCAAATCCTCTTAGTGGTGGTTGTACCTTGGTAATACTGAGTGAATCAAATGGTTCTAGATTTCGTGTTCTTTGTGTGAGTTGCTCAATTCTGGTTTTTACTCATTTTTCCCCTACAAGCCCAATACCATTTTTCACAATACAGAGAATTTTTCCTATAGTACCTGTGACTTTGAGTGTAGATGAAATTGCAGGTGCTATGTTTGGTACTTTTGGTGCTGGTGGTAGTGTAGGTAAATTCAGATCAATGCTTGGAATGAATGATGGTAATTCAGGTAGTCTTGGTGGTGCTGGCAGTTGTGGGATTTCAGGAATATTTGCTCCATATCATCCGAGACCTAGAGAGAAGTTTGCTGTAATGGTTGGTGGATCAGGTAGTGTGGGTAGTGATGGAAGATTAATGCTTTTTGGTACAAATTGTACATTTGGTAAAAGTACATCCATACCTAGGTTGATGCGACTTAGATCGATATAGACGTTTGGTAATCTGAATGGAGGAATTGCTAGAATAGGTAATTTAGGACACAGTAATCCAAGTGTACAAGAGTAATAGTCGTAGTTATCTACTGTACATTGTCCACATTTTGATTTTCGATTTACAGAGAAATCTATGATGGCTTGCCATGATTTCACAGCTCCTACCATTAAAATAATCGTATCTACATATTTTGAAAATCTGTTTGCATTGGTGTTAAGCCATGATGTCAGATCTGTTGAGATACCTTGCACAGTGTCACTTACTTCTGTTGTGTATCTTTGTGAGACAGTCAACCATGATTGTAATTCAGCTGGGAATTTTTTATATGCTTGAAGTGTTTGTAAGTTTTGTTTTACTGATCTTTGTAGTAATCATATTTTATCTTTTATCTCAATATAATTACTAAGTTGTTTGTTGCATGCTTCTTGTAGTGCTTGTGTTTCTTGTTTTTTACAACGTCATGCAAGATCATCAATTAGCATAGACCATTGTTGTATTTTTAATTCAGCTTGTTTGCTAAATCATTCAAGTTGTGCACCATATCTAGTAATATCATGACTATAGATGAAAGGTACTTGTATATTTACATTTCTTGTGTTGACGCGTATGAGTGGTACTTGTTCAAACCGCGATGACAATGCAGTAAATGGATTGCTTGTGAGTGTACTTAAATCACTCACATCTGATTGACTTGTCGGTAGTACGTCTTCACCATTCGTTTTACTGACGAGATTTTTTAAGACTTGTCATGCGGGTGTTTTTTTAACACCTCCTGGTTTTTGCATATCAGCAGTCACATTTTTAATCTCATCAAGTCTCACATCCTTAAATCATTGAAGCATCTGACTAAGGTCTGGTAGATATATATTAATAGACATGCTTGTGAGATTGTTGATTATATATCTCATTTGATTGTCTAATCGTTTATTAACGATACACTTAATTAGTCATTTTACATTTCCTCATTGAATTTGTAGTGTAATTGGTTTACCTCATTTCAGTTGTTCTTTTGCAATGCTGTCTTGTGCACGTTGTGTGGCATAAGGCACACTATCAACATCTAAAATTCATAGATATGTACCTCATTGTATTGAACCGTTTTGACTGTTATGTGATGTTCCAGGTGTAAGTCAAAGAAATGTATTTGCATTTGACGTCCCATTTGATGTGCCAGGCACCATCGTAAATCATAATGGTGAAATAGGTCTGCTTGGATTAGGAAGAGGATTGCGGCATGTGTTTTGTAGATTGCTATTACTTGTATTTTGTCCACCACTAATTTGTGGTTGTGTAGATCATCATGTATTTCCTCATCATTTACTTCAAGATTTTTTTGCAATTACTATACAGTTACCAGCTATGTGTTTGATAGGATTAGGTAATTTTACTCATGCGCCCATTGGACCAAAACAAATTGCTACACCTACTGACTGTGTTAAAGTAGGTGATACATATATTCTAATTTGTGATGGATAAACTCATCCTCATGCCCAGTAAAAGCTATCACCAGGTCATTTTTGACCATATGGAAATGGTACTGGACCTGCAGGTGTTTGTAGTGTACCAGGGAAAAAGAATGCTGGCAATCACTTATCGTCAAAAACTTTTTGTCCAAAAACATTGATAGGTCATGGACAGAGAAATGCTACATTAAATGGTACTGGTAAACCTTTTGTTGCTCCTCATCCTCAAGCCGTGAATCATTGACATGCTCATTGCATAATACCATTGATTGCTGACTCTACTTTTTGGGTATCGATGCCTGCAACTTTGTCTAAATCAAGAGAAAAATTTCAATTTAGTTTGAGGTTGTCCTCAAGAACATTTGATAAAATTGTTCCACTATGATCCCATTGTTCTAGAACATCATTTAGTCATGGAATATTTAGATCTCATCCATCTTGTGCTGCTTTCGATCATGAGTCGATACTAGCGAGCATTGCTTTAGTCGCATCTTCTACAGCTTGTAAACCACTTCATATTGTGTTTGGTAGATCATTTTTTACAGCCGTATAATTCTTTCATTTTTCTGAGCGATATGTGTACGTATAGTTTTGACAACTATCGAGTGGTGTTGTTGTGATATCGAGCCAACCATCTTTGTCTGTATCTTCTACGTTGATACGTACGGTTTGAACTGGCTTGTAACGTATAGGATATGAGAATGTGATACTTTGTCATGCTTGCAATGAAATCGGATCAATAGCAAATTGAAATCCGTTTCATATTGCCCAGTTAATATTGCTTGTCGCAGGCAAAGAACCACGATCAAAATTAGAGATGCTACCATCTGTCTCATGTGAAATATCCCATGGACCGCGTAGTTGTTCGATATATGTAATCTGTGTAGTTTGTTTTGCCTGTAGATGTATTGTGACTACAATATCTTCACCTGACCCATATGCAAATGTTTTATATGCTTCAATTGCATCATTCCCCGTAAGATATCTCGTTGGTACATATGCAATTTTATCCAAGGTATTTGTTTCATATGATGGTAACTCATCATACGGTGTCGCGATATAACGTATGGTATCTGATAGTCATGCACTTACAAGTTGTTGTATGTTGATGTTGCTTGGATCAGATGGATCAGGAAATGCATTTTTAATATTGCTTGGTATTGGATTATCTACTTCATCTGGATCTGTATTGTCAGTATTGTCAGTTGGTAACGTAAGTCATTTTCGGTGTACGAGAGAGTCATCATAGATACGCGTGTTTTGCTGTAGATTCAATCCAAAAGTAGCTACAGTACGCATGTGATCTTTTTGTCTGTCTTGTCGTGATGCATCACATCCATTAGGGTTTGCTGAAATATAGTATCATGCTCCGTTGGCTCAAGTACTTCCTCATCCATAAAAAATACGAATTTGTCAGCTAGTATCATTGGTAATAATATCTGCACGTCCATCACGATCCATATCAGCAATATACATGTCCCATACGTTTGTCAAAGATGTGTCTCAAGAAGGTACATCTAAACATAGAGGCATTCCATTCACGTCAAAACTTCATCCTTGGTTTCTGTAGACTCTCAACATATTTTTCTTTGTTCTGATGAATATGTCTTGTAGTCCATTGCCATCAGCATCACCAACTCGCATATCTTGTACTCAATCTGCAATTGCCATAAGACTTCCAAGTTTTGTATATGGTGGGCTACCACCATATTGTTTGAGAAATCTAATTGTATCATCATCGTATAGCACTACTAGATCTTTTCTACCATCACTATCAATATCCAGTTCCATTACTTTTTTGATGGTTTTTGTATCATCTTGGAAGAGGGTGATGTTGGTTTGTTCGCCAGTGAGTGGCTTTGCAGCATCTGCATGTTGCAGTAGTGGATCACCATAGTTGACTGTCGCTATATCAAAAACATGTTTTTGTGCTTCACCGACGCTTACGCCTCAAGCATAAGAACGAATTGGTCAAAAATCTTGTGTTGGTGTATCTTGGTCAGATCCTGCTGCAATATTTGTAATTGCAAAAGCTGTCATATTTGATGAACCTCCAGCCCATGAAATACGTTTTCCATATGCAGGATTTTCAATAATAATATTATCAAGTGAGTATGGTGCACCACCACGTAGGTATCCAATTACTGTGTTGTTGTAAAGAATATTTGTTCTTGTTTCTTTTGCCACTAGACTGATTGTAGAGATAGATATACCAGTGCTACTAATGCTCGTAGGAGCAAGTGATGATGTAGTGTTTTTGCCTCACGTTTGAAGTGTTATGGTGCTGTCTCAAATACTATTACCTTGTTGATCTAGTAATCATAGAATTGGGTATTGTGTTGTTGGATCGTAGAGAGCTGTAGTTACGGTCAGTAATTTAGATGAGCTAGTCATCATTTGTGGAATGAGACTATTGTTTGGGCTACCTCGATCTTTTCCTGCAAGTGTAAGGTATACAACATTCAAACCAGTCTGTGGTCGCAGCGTGTTTGGTGTATCTTTGCGTAAATATCCAGGTTGTTGTGCATTGCTATTGATCCCCGCGATTGTAGCATATATATAATTTACTCAACCATTGCTTCAGAAAATAATAGGTAGATTGTTGCCACTACTATCTATTGTAAGTATTCATTGTTTCTGATTTGCTGTATTTGTGATATCTCCCAACAACGTATATTGAATATTTGTCGGTGTCGGCACTGTGTTTCCTCGTATATCTTGTACCACAAAACGAGCAGTAAGTCACTTATCGCTTATAGTTGTGCTTGATGTATCTTCGATCACATTTACTTTATATGCTTTGCTTGGTGTAATAGATACATTGATAATACGGTCAGGCATACCAGGTATGCTGATAATAAGGCGATCATTACCAGCTTTCATTGTAGGGAGAAGTTTGATATCTGCCGTACCACCACTTAATGTCCACATACTTTGTGCAAGACATTGTTCGCTTTTTACTGGACCAGTTGTGCCATTTTCTTGCGTTGTACTAATGATACAAGGTTGAACAAGGCCATTTGCGCTTGTAATAGTCGCTACAGATGATACTTGCTTCCCATCTGTATCAGATAGGACAAGTGAGAGTGTAGGAATAGCAGTGCTTATCACGCTAGGCACACCAGCATTGATTGTACTATAGCCACTATTTGTAAGTGTAATTGATAGATCCGTTGTAGGTTTTTTATCTACAAGAGTACGTAATACCCCATCTACTAATATAATATCTTTATTTTCTGTAATTATTCAGCCAGTTGATCCATCTCAGCGTAATGGTCCACGTGCTGTTAGACGAATACTATTAATCGATCTATCGATCGAACTTGTATCCAAGATAAGTGGTTCACCTGGATTATTTGTCTCAACACGAGGTGTTGCTTGTCACGCAGTAATAAAGTTACCTGTAGATGTTGTGATTTCGATAGGGAATAGAAGACTTTCCATTGGTTCTCAAAGATCACTTTGTGCTTGTACGGATAGTGGTAGTTGCGCACCACGAATCACTTTTTGCGATCACAGTGTGATGCCAATTGATTTCATGGTACTTGCTTTGACACTATCTTGATTTAATGTTTTATTTACATAGTCGGTATAGTCTGTATATGATTCTTGTAATACGTCTTTAAATTGTTTGAGAGAGTATACAGGTCATTGCGCGTTTTTATATGAAATTTTAACAGCATCTTTTAACCCAATCTTTTTCAAATTTTTCCATCGACAGGTGAGTGCGCTAGGCCATTTCAATAGTGGTACTGTTCAATCTGCTCATACGTTACAAGCATTATCAATAAATTGTTGCTGTGTTGTTGCGCTGTTTTGTGTTGCATTTGTGACTCTTGTGTTGGTGTTGCGTTTTGTGTCTGCTTGTTGAATGATGCTTGGTATATTGCCCGCTGCACCAATTGTATCTGTGCCATATGAGCGTATATATGCAGCTTCATATCCAGTTATATTTACGCCTATTCAATTTCTACCTTCTACCAGATTGCGATCGAGGATAGTGTTAATTTTATTTTCTATTAATATATTATTTTCAGATGATTTAATTGTATCTCATACTGTAGTTTTTATAAACCTTTGTGACCAAGGCGTATTTTTGATATATAAAATATCAGCTAGTTGTGATATTACAGCGTCTCATAATGCGTTACTATAAAAATCATTTGGTAATGGGTTGTAGCTACGTCATACAGGTGATGCTAGAGGATCTACAGTTGCTAATTTTGAAAATCATACTATATTTTTGCTAGTATATGCTGGAATAAGTCCATTTTCGTTGGTTAATTTTTTATTATAATCTTCAATAATTTTTTGTAGATATGATACTATTGCTTGTTTAATTTCTGGTACTGATTTTAATTCTAGTATATCTCATGTGCGGTTGTATACTTCTACATTATATAGATTAGGATATGGAAGATCTATAATACTACCACCAAGTCATTGAAATGAGATATATCTTTTGGGATCAATAGGTCTGGCTTTTGTTGTGATATTCATTCCTGCAATTTCTTCTTGCGTAGGTGATGTGTGTTTCACTATAGTATCAATTGTCTTGTAGACCATTCTTTCATCACATGTTTTCCCATTGCTGTATGTCGTTGCTCCACTAGCTATTACTTGAATATCCTTTCCTCATGCAGCTAATTGGGTGAAAAAGTCATATCCACCAATTGGATTTGGTGTTCTATCTTTACACCATGGATAATTTTCAGTACCATATCTCATTCAACCTGATAGCCATGCTAAACCAGGTCATACTCTCATCACACGCCCAAAGGTGCTTACTGCTAGAGCGTTTGTTCATTCATAAGAAAAAGCTGGTGCTAATACAGACCCTCCGATATCAAATAGTGGTCCTCATACACTTCTATCATAACTTGGATTATATGCATACTCCCAATCATTTGTTTTTAATTTCCCTGTATCACCATCTACATTTATAGCTGTATGTCCTCACCAAAATAATTTCACATAATCATCAAATGATACTTTTGCCTTATGATATTCTCCACAATGATCTCTTCTATATTCGTACTCATCTCAATCTTTTTTTGCTTTAAGACTATTATATCATTTAGACGCAATTACTTGTTGTGCTGTAAATCAGAATGTTGCACCAATACTAATACCGTTGTCTGTCCATGGTAGCGTTTCTATAATTGACGGAGTGGTAATATTTCCATATGTACCCTTATACCAAGATGTTTGACTAGCAGAAGAAATATCCCATGCATTTTTACCAAAATAAAATGCTTCTTCTCTTTCTGGTCATGGATTAGCTGGAGTGATAGGTACGGTTACTCATAATTTACATTCATATTTTTCACGCAATACTAATAGAGGAATATTTAATGAATAATTATTATTTTTAATATTTTCATCTAATTTTTTTTCCAATACAGCATTTGCTTCAAATAATAAGGTTTCAGAAATATTATCAAATAATGTTGTTTTGCTGACTTGACTAGCTATGTCGACTCATGTCCATCTTCCACTATTAGCAATTTCATTATTTATTAATCATCAATATTCTGCACTAAATAATGATTGATATGGTTTTATTTGTTGAGCAATTGATTGTCATAATAATATCGTTGGTATTTGTTCTCATTGTCCAATATCTGCAAGAGATTTTTCTCACTCTTTTGCTTGGTTTGCTAAATTATTTTGTCGTGATTGTATTTCATTTGAAAATGCTTTTGACTCTTGTGTAAATGAATCAGGGTAGTCAGGGTTTGATATATTCACATCGCTATTATTGGTTCATACATTTTTTAATGTATTAATTGCATCTTTATTTGCATCACCTTGAAGGAGTGAAAATAATGATGAAGAAAATCTATGGTAATTTATATCTTCTGCATATATTTGTGATTTTGCATATAGTGGAAGATTTTGATCAGTAAATGTTTCTTGTAATTTTTTAAAATCATCAAACCAGAATTTTTTATCAGCGAATGATTGTGGATTTTGTATATATTTTTTTAATTTATTGAAATAATTATTATAATCATCAGTCGTATTAAATGTTATTATCCCATTAAATAGTTCTTGACTATTATCGACAGGACTAGACGAGGGGATAAAATACGTAGAAGTTGGATCATAAACATATGCAGGTTTTTCTATATCAGTATATGGTATTATACTTGGTATAATATTTGTATCATTTTTAATTACTGGTAATGGTATTTTACCAATAAGAATTGTCCCAATGAGTGCTGAAGGAGTATCTTTTTCTCATCCATGGTATATATTTGACAATATTTTTTGAATATCTATTGCCTTTATTGTGCTTGTATCTACTGGAAACACAAGTGCTTTTGTTCTAGGAAAGCGCGATTGAATATATTGGAGGGTATATCGTTGTATATTATTTTTAATATTTTCATATATTCATTTTTCTACAAAAACAGCAATTAATTTATTTTCTTCTATTGGACCTGCTGCTTCTGCTTTATTGGTTCAATAAAAAATCCAATTTGTGAAGGATTGGGTAAATAGTAACAATGTTACAAGAATAAGAGATCGTATTTTTTTGTTTTGAAACATGGACAGACAATACGCTAAATAGTATAGCAATGTTGTATTCTTATAAGATATACGTTCCTAATAGGTAAAATCAAGACGTTTTAGTGTAAAAATATGCTCTTATTTACTATTTGTGAGATAACATTATTTATTCTCTTTTAGATAAAAATATAGATGGTGTAGTATACCATAATTACTCGAATGATATCATAGATATACTCGTTTAAAGATATTTGCAATAAAACTATCTATGACTTGTAAGATTATTCCTTTTATACAACAACCTCATAATATAAAGATATCTATACAAAAAAACCCTCACATAGTGTGAGGGTTTTGGATTTGATGGGGTATTAATAATTAATTACATACCCAACATCTTGTCGATTATATTGGTTGTCTCTATAAAGAGTATATACCACTTCTGCGATGTTTGATCTTTGTTCTGTTGCTAGTGCTTGTTTTGTGAATCCTGCTAATTGTGCTCTATATTTAGATGCCCAATCTGATCATTGTGCTTCATCAAACTTGTTTGTTACAAGTCTTACTAAGATAGCTATTAATTCATCTTTGCTAATAATATCTTTTGGTCTGAAGCTTCCATCTGGATCTCATTTAAACACCATATATTCATATGATTCTTTAATATAACTTTGAAGTGATGCATCAGCTTTTTGTACATCAGTAAAGTTGTTTGTATATGTACGACTCTTTTTTCTACATAATACATTAATTGCAAACTCTACTCCAAATCTTGCCGCTTCTTCTCTTGTCATATCATCAAATGGTCTGTAGTCAGATGTTCCTCTCCATTTTGTTAGCTCATAGCTGTATAGCATTTGATGTGCTTGACGGAACAGAGCTGTAACTTTATTTCCTTGATCTATTGTTGTATCTTCCATTACATTATAACATTTTGAACCTATGCTTGCATTCATTTGAAATCATAGTCCTGGTGTTGTAGGTAGTGGATTTACTTGTCCAACTGTACTTGGTGTTGTAGGTGTAACTGGTACTACATATGATGAACCACCTCCACCTCATCCAAATGATGTTGTGCTCGTTGATGTTGCAGGTACTGCTATGATTACTGTTGTAGATACAGTTGATGTTACATTACCTAACGCATCAGTTGCTTTTACTGAAAAGACGTGTGCGCCATTGCTTAGTCCAGCGTATGTTGTAGGTGATGTACAAGCTACGAAAGCTCCACCGTCAATACTACATTGATATGTAAGTCCTGTAGTGCTAGTTGTCCCAGTAAATGTGAAGATTACTGTACCTGTTGTATATGTTGTTCCACTTGCTGGTGATGTAAGTGCTATTGTAGGCAATGATGGATCATTTACGATGATAGTTGTAGAAGCTACTGTACTATACACACTATTGTCGTCCTTAGACTTCACTGAGAATGTGTGTGAACCATTGCTTAATCCTGTATATGCTTTTGATGTACCTACGCAGGCTGCAAAAGCTCCACCATCAATGCTACATTCATAACTAATACCTGTAGTAGTTGTAGTACCTGTATAAGTAAATGTAATATTACCTGTAGTAAATGTAGTTCCTGATGTAGGAGTGATAATAGTTACTGTAGGCTTTCATGTATTTACGATGATGGTTGTAGAGGCAACTGAACTATACACACCATTGTCATCCTTAGATTTTACTGAGAATGTATGTGAACCATCTGTAAGTCCTACGTATGCTTTTGATGTACCTGTACAAGCTGCAAAAGCTCCACCATCGATACTACATTCGTAACTAATACCTGTAGTACTAGTTGTCCCAGTGTAAGTAAATGTAACATTACCTGTAGTAAATGTAGTTCCAGTTGTAGGAGTTACAATAGCTACTGTAGGTCAACCTGTACTTACTATTACTGTTGTAGAAGCAAATCCTGAGCTATAGTTTCCAAAATCATCTTTAGATTTTACTGAGAATGTATGTGGCCCATCTGCAAGTCCTGTGTATGCTTTTGATGTACCTGCACAAGCTGCAAAGGCTCCACCATCGATACTACATTCGTAACTAATACCTGTAGTTGCTGATGTCCCAGTATAAGTAAATGTAATATTACCTGTAGTAAACGTAGTTCCAGTTGTAGGAGTCACAATAGCTACTGTAGGTAATGGAGCAGCAACTGTGAAAGGAATTGCTTGTATTGTACCAGTATTTCCTTCTACATCAATTGCTCTAAGATATCCAGTATAATTTCCATTTACTAGACCAGTACTCCATGATCATGTCATACTTTGTCCTGTAGTATATGTTGTACATGCAGTCCATCCAGCTTCTCAAGTTCCATTGATTTGACATTGTACAATACCAACTCAACTTCTATTATTTATTCCCGTATCAGTTCCAGAAAAGTTAATTGTTGTAGTTCCTGTAAATGTAGTCCCTGATGTAGTTAATATATCTAGAGTAGGTGGCGTAACATCTCTCCAGAGACGAATAATACCATTTCTTGTTAATCCATCATATGAAGTGAAACGACCAATAACTAACAATCTTCCATCTGGTTGTAGAGCCATGATGTTTTCATTATCATTTGTATTGTTGAAACTAC
>CAJPEV010002638.1:0-41114 GCA_905338385.1 Darwinula stevensoni
TTTCCCACGAGTCGACAAAGGTCGGGACGAGGAACGAAGGGCGAGATGAAGGTCACTTGCCGGATGCGAAGTCATGGAGAAAGGACTTCGCGAAGGGCCCATGTCAACAACTTAGTCGGCCGGATCCGATTTTCATTCCTCTGCGCGAGCAACTTTTTTTCAACTCCAAAAAAAATCCAGTTTCTTTTATCTTCTTTCACCTTTTTTTTTATTGGGGGGGGGGGGGTTTAATTATTTTGCTTCGTTTTCCTCGTCTCCTTTTTCCTTGGGCGATTTCGTTTCCATTCGGGACGAAAAACTCAGATGTCGTGATCCTGATGGAACATGAAGCAATCATGAATTATCGATCGACGAGGTCGACACTCGGTCGGCAATAAGATGACATGCCACTTGACCGATAAAGTAGGAAACGGGCATTTCGCCGTTTTATTTGCTTATCGGTACAGGGGAATTCCCGTGTTGAGGGAATCGGGTTTTTCAAGTGGAAAAGGTCGGTCCGGATCGGTCCCGGGTCGGTCCGGGTCGGTCTCAGTGGTCACGGCAAGCGTTCGGGACGAAAGTCGGATGCAAAAACTCGATACAATGAGTGTTGCTGATGCTGCGAGACGAGGACTTGCAAAGGTCGGGGCAACAACAGCAACAAAGCAACAAAAGGATGGTCAAGGGGAAATTCGAATGATGCAGGCTTTCGCAAGCTAGGACGACCGTCGTCGCGTCGGAATGCTCGAGGGGAATGGTCCATAGACATAACATGACTTCAGGAATTCATTCATGATGACCTTTAAGTAATCAAGGAAATGACCTGTCAGGGAAACGTCTGAATAATATATATTTTTTGAAGATCCTCTGTGCCAATAAAATGTCCTGTTTGATACATAAGCAGGGTCGACACGATCCAAACGCACGCAGCTGAAGGCCAATGGGCACTGCCAAAGGGCTGCGTCGCGACCGCGGCGATGGTCGCAGGGGGGGCGTCGGAGTTTCGGCTGAAGTGAACTTCGCAGGCGGATCGCGGCGAATCGCAGCGAATCGCAGCGGTCGAGTGCCTGCAGAATTCCACTTGCGATCATCAGCTTTCAGATTCCAGCTTTCTTTTTGGACTCAGAGGTGCATTTTAAATACCATGGTGAATTTGAATTGACGTCTTACGTTTCCTCACTTCTTACTTTTTCGGATTGAGTTTAGATTTCGAAATGATTTCGTGCCCAACTACGGTCTTTTTGATTTTAAGTCGCGTTGAATCATTCCAGAAAACTAGGAACCCATTCCGAAGTACCGTTATGAACTCCATTCGTGAATAACCGGGAACGCACCAAGTCGATTCGAATTCACTATTTTCCACATATTGTGCACGGTGCCTTACACCCTGCTGGAATCGCCAGCTGCAAACTTTACAGACTGTTGGAGTCAGGATTCGGCACAAGTGGTTACTAGCTTGCATCAGCTCACATTGATAATGGCATCGGCTGCGCACATACGACTTCGGTTGTCTCTCGCTTTCTCAATTGAGAAAAGTATGAACACCTGATTCAGAAGAGAATGACAGACCTTTAAAATAGATTATTTATTGCACAAATCCCTTGAAGTGGGAAAAAAAACATAGTCAATGTAGGGGGTGGGGGACAAGGTCAAAATGTCGAAAGAGCATCACAATAGCATTTTTGGTTAAACTAACAGAATCATCATAATCAACGGAGCCCCAGGATATATTAGCACTTGCATAACTCGAATCATGAATCTTGGAGACATTCGCTGAGGGCCTGGCCCATGAACACGCGTTGCTCTTGCTGGATGGCAAACTTGAGGCCTTTGGGTGCCTCGAAGATCAACACGATGGTGGAACCAAAGTTGAATTCTCCAAAATCGTCACCCTTTTCAAAGTGAACAGGCTCAGGGAAATGCAGCTCATGAACTGAATTTGGCACATAGCGTTTCACATTTGTCATCAGGTCCTGCAACACACAAAAACCCATCATTTATAGTCACTTAGCATACGACTGATTAAAAATTCATTCAGAATATTTAAAAAGTTATGCTTACAGCATCGAAATTGCATCGAATGGAGCCAACATTCGTGGCACCAATAGCAGCCATTGAGAAGAAGCCATGTTTCCACTTCCCAAAATACACAACCCTTTCATTGAGTGTAAAGAGTTCTGGGATCAATGCAGCAAGGCGAGGATTCACACTGAGCAGATCACCTGAAACAGGCACATGAGAAAGGGAAATTTCACAACTGAGTTCATAAATACTAGGAAGTATTGTTCAATATTCCCATGAAGTAGCTTGCATGGAGAATTTCTTCATTGCATGCATATAGGTAAACTTTTCTTTCTTCACCAAATATGTTTGGGACTCAGGAATTGGTGTATGACATTTGATCCAAGCTTTTTGACAAGGATACTCCAATCATGACATTGAAAACGTCACTACAACTTAGCTGTTGCCTTCAAGCATAAGGTTATTCTACAGTATTTGGAAAGGCAAACAACAATTGCAACGATGAATGCGAGCACCTTTTTGCCTGCAGCAGCAAACAAATCCTTCTAAGAATTTTTCCGAAAGGGTCCCAAAAATTGGAGTAGACCACAAATACAAGGCCACAAATATAAAAGGGCAATAATGGTACTCATTGACAATCACACCCACATATATATATGGATCTTCAAAAGTCAATTCCAAATTGGACAATGCCAATGAAAAAGCAAAGCAGATTCAATTCAGATCTGATGTCATGAATGCAGTTAAAATACCCAGAATCTAATCTTTAAACAGAAAAACTGTAGGAGGTCATACTTGATCAAAATATTCCACATATTAGGGCTTATTGGGCTTGTCAAGGAAAAATCTCAAAATTCAATGCAATTTATATGGACTAAGTTTTGTGGCTCTCAACTTTAGTCAGGTCTGAATAGTCAGAAAATAAGAAACATTCACAGAAACTTTGATTATCCAGTAGTCTGTGCATATGAATTCAAGGTTAATATTAGAATCAGGAATTAAAGGTCAGGTAAAACAGAGCATATGTTATGATAATGGTAATAAGCACATGAATAAGGATAGCATGAAGAGCAGGGACTGAATTTCTTGGGATTTTGTGGTACTGAGGCAGTACAACTGACAGGAAATGATGAGACCTGGATTCAACTTCTGGACATCCCATCCCTTGATGTTCTTTTGCTGTCTCTCTCATGCCTTTCAACAAAATTCACCATACATGTAATGACCATCAGCATAGCATAGGCGAATGTAACACCCATTCACTGTGAAAATCATTATTTCCTGCAAACTGTGAATCCTTTTTTAATTTCTACTTGCCATAGAATGTAAAACTCATCAGGGGAGTTCATACAGCCTACCAGAGACAAATTGAATGACTAAAAAGTAATGGAATGCACATGAAAGTTAATTTCATACATAACAAAGAACCCCTTACCTACTGTGAATGAATGATTAAAGCACTTATTGTTAAGTGCAACTGTTTCTTATGGTGATCTGAGATTGCACATGAGTTCTATATCCTCTGATTTATGCATATGCATGAAAATCATGACAATTAGTATGAAGGTGGTTGAAATAATGAGGAAAGGAGACTTGAACTACTAGATTGTTCAATTTAGACCAAAGCCACAGAGGACTTGGGAATGAATGGGGAAAGCATTAAGATGAGGAGCCCCTGCTACTTATCTCCTAAATGCATTTTTTCCCTGATCCCCTGCCATGAGTCTGGATGATGTCAACCTTTCACTTTCCTTTTAAAGACCAAACATACAGCAAAACAAACAAGGCAACAAAAATTTTCAAATAGCACAAATTAATTACACAAAGAGGAAAGGAGTGCCTGCTTGGCAAATGCAACACAACCAATACAGCATAACAGTCCAGCAGGCTGGGAAGCCCCTGCACAGTCCTCTAAGAGGTCTTAAGGCCGATGGACACTGACTGCGAAAAGCTACGGCAAAGCCGCACTGCGACCGTCTGCGAAGTTCGGAGTCATTTCTTGACTGCGACCGTCAGAGAAGCGTCTTCCACACTGGTCGCAGAACTCCCAAGCGAAATCCAACATGGATGTATACAATTCCCCCCGACTGCGAAGGTTCCACGCATCTCCAATGCGATCGATTGCGACGAGCTGCGACGGTCGCAGTGGTCGTAACGAAGCTCTTTGCATTCAGTGTGCATGGCCCCTTAGGAGGTAGCTCACAAGCTCATGATTGGCACAAGTGACCTTAAAAATGTACTGCACCTAAATTTCCTAGACATGGCACACTTAATCTCATCTGTGCTACTGCAGCACAAGGTAGATACTTCACAGAAAGCAGGTGGGTCACTTTTCAGCTAAGAAAGAACCCACTGTCACTCAGACTTCATGCCTCATCTCCCAGGTTTGATTCAAAAGCCCAAACCATTTGGCTATAGAACCCAGTTGTATCTATGTCAACCAACTGCAACTACATATAAGCAACTGCTCAACATCTCATCCAATCTATCCTACCACCCTTGTGCTTTTTTGCACCTCTCCACATGAACTGTGAGTTGTGAAGATTCACAAAGAACTCTGTAAAACTCTGCCAGGAAGTACATTGATTCCAAACCCAGAAACCAGAGGAAACAGCAGGGCTGCAGATGTAGATAAGCAAATAAATAGCTCATTCATTAAATACTGTATATGTCATATTCATAAGAGGGTCAGTCTAAATCCAACAAGCATGATGATGCATGAAGACGTGGGATGGAAGGTAATATGCAGCGCATACTGGTAGAGCTAAATCATTAGTATTATATAATAGAACCAGTATCGGAGGCGAAAAGATGACGCACACAAACTCAAGGAAGGTGTCAGAACAACCCAAGCAGAATGAACAGTACATTCTCACCTGGGAAGTGTCTCCTAGCGTAGACATCCCAACTGACAGGGGAATGAAAGCGATGATAGTCCCCAGGAGCCAAGTAGATCACACACTGATACAATACATTGTTTATGGGGTCAGCG
This sequence comes from Darwinula stevensoni, assembly GCA_905338385.1. NCBI lineage: Eukaryota > Metazoa > Arthropoda > Ostracoda > Podocopida > Darwinulidae > Darwinula > Darwinula stevensoni. The sequence continues at coordinate 4,994 of CAJPEV010002638.1, forward strand.
AGGCAGGCTTTGCTGTAGCAGCTTGTTGTTTCACCCGGTTTCCTTGAATCACAGGCAATGACCTCCTGGGCATTTTCGCCCAGGAACCGTCTCAAAGAGTATGTGATGTGCTTCACTTGTTGTACCTTTTCTCCATCCACTTGGCCAAATGAGAGCACCCGACCATCTGATGGAGCCACCTGGAAGAATTCAGACATAGAGAATTTAAATTTTCTGCATGAGTGACAGAGTGGGCAGACCGTGAGGATCAATGACAGGAAATCAGACAAAAATTAGGATAAGGAAAGAAAACGCTTCCTGAGAGTCCTTGTCCTGGTTGAGAATAAAAGAACCTTCGGATGTTACGGGGCTCCCGACAAACCCCATTGAGAGAAAAAAAAATGATATGGCCTATGGCCCAAGCTATACCCTCATGAAATGGGAAGCACTGAGACAGACTATTACTGGCATAACAATACGAGATACATAAAACGTTAAAATCTATAACATTGTAATGAAAATCAATCCACCCGAAATGAAATTTGCGTTGTGACTCACAAGGCATTCTGCAGTGTCAATGGGGCGTGCCCCGGGCTTAAGAGATCGCTTGAACAAAGCAGCAAGGTTCTTGTAATACTGTAGTTCTTCTACTTCCGCCTCATCCATGTTGCACCGATAGAAAGAGACGTAGAACTTGAGAATAAGGGTCTTGATGCCAGAAGGCAGTTCGGCATTGTGGAGCCGACCCCAAAGGCGAGACAGGGCGTTCCATGGCAAGCGACGAAAGCATTCCACCTAGTTATACAAGAATATGCACATGAGAATCTGATAGCTTCACAGATGACGTGCGAGGAAATGCATTTTCAAGGGAAAAGGGCAAATAAACAGACATACCCGTTACACCCTGACAACTGAAAAAAAAAATTAAATCTAGATCTGCCTTGGGAAAGGATATTAAGCATGCACGAAAAATACCATCAGGATGAAAAATGATGAAAAGGTTGAAGAGAGCAGGGAAAACGGAATGAAAATGTTTTTCTGAGAATGGCCAGAATTATTTCTCATGTGATCCTTTAAAATTCAAGAATTACTATATTCCTGGTATTTACATTTAAAAGAATAACGTAACCACCAGGAAGTATCAATACATTATATAACCACTGATACGCTCATGAATGAAGAATCCTCTGTCAGCGCGTGATACGAGGGAAGGAGCACTCACCTGAAAATCCGAGGCCACATATTCATCGCCAGTTTTTCCTCTTCGCACTCGGGAGATTTGATACAAGTAGGCAAGATACCCGAAGAAAGCGATCAGGGCTAGAGGTGCCCATCTCAACTTCTTCTTCGTCCCATGCTCTCCCTCCTTTTCCTTTCCTGCCAGCTGCCAGCTTCCAGCCGATCTATCAGCTCCTAGTCATGAAAGTAAAAGAAAATTTATAATTTAAATAATTCAACTAACGTATAGCAGTACGAAATCGATTCATTCTGAGAAAGACTCGGCTTGCTGTTTACCGGATTCCTGCAGTTGAAGCCATAGAGGTAAAATAAACAATGTGGAATTTTCCTCGCACCTCCATATTCCCATTTAGCGAGAAACTTTGAATCCCTTTCTCTAAATATTCAAGACATGCACCTTTGCATTCTCAACTCTCAAGGCGTTCCTGGTTTCGGACTGAAAAAAATATATACAGTATAGCGGAGACTCACGTTGTCCGAAATGGAAGTATCTGGGGAAGGTTGTGCAGGGAGAAGGCGTTGGATGCGACGAATATGATTCTGGTTGACATTCCAGGGATATTTCAGGCAGGCACCTAAGAAATGTGCGGGGACGGCGACGCAACACCCCTAGCACCAACAGTTTTGACCCTCCTTCCAACCTGGATAGACAAGAACCAAGCGCTAGTGATATAAAGGCCTATAATCGAGATAGCAGTTTTCACACGGGACAGAACCAATCCTTCGAGAAATTTCGCACACCCTTACATTTTGCTCGCGGATTCGTGAATCACCTCCACGCTGGAGAGGAGAAGGAAGAGAGTGAAGAATCGAATCCTTTTCCCAGGGTCGAGATTCATGACTCAGATCCAGAAGTGAAAAAAAGAAAAGAAGGAACACATACTAATGGAGTGAATCTGCAAAGGAGAGGAGAAACAGGAGAGACGATCCTACGGCACAGAGAGCACAGCTGGAAGGAGTGAATCGATTACTGGATTACAGGCAAGGAAAACTCCACGAGATAAGGTGGAATGACGTCATGACTCATACGTCAGTATGAATGAATCATGATTTACACTAGACTGGGAGGTGTTCCGCCACTATAACACAATGGGCAAGCGACAAAGCAAACAAAACCAGGTTTGGCATGGAACAGAAGGACTAGAGAGACAGAAAAGGAGTGGGCGAGATTGATTCCGGTTGCCAGGGCAACGGACGTGCCGGCGCCATTGAGAGAAAACTTCCGAAAGTGGGGCCCACCAAGGCCTGCGCCTTGCCATCATGGACGGAGGGAGGAATGGGGGACCGGTCTATATATTCGGCTACTCAGTATCCCTGGTGGGGGGTTGGCAATGAGACCAGTCAGGTGCTTTGCCACGGGCGGAACCAGACGCCGTCTGACTCTATGCACTATGCAGGAAAGGCGAATGGACGTGCTGTCTTTAAATCGTGTTTTCACATCTAAGGTCGCTTCCTTCCTTCCGCTTGTTTTGCTGCTAACTAAGAGAAGTGAGCAAGAGAATCGGTTTCGCAGCTCAAAGGATAAATAATTTTAGTTACTTTTTAAAAGAGCAGGCAAATTTTGCAACACCAGGATCTTTGATAAATTACTTTTCTTTGATTGGATACCTTTGAAATTCTTCTCCCAATCAGTTTTTGTTTAGAAAAAGGAAGAGGAGGATAAATAAAAGCAGAAATTTCAGTGATTTCTGTCTATGGGTATTTCTTATAGTCTTTAGTGAACTCAAATTTTCTAAGGTCTTCCTAATGGCTAAAATTATTGCAATCAAGGAAGCAATTTGATATTAAGTAATTACCTTTGTACTCTTGCATCATCTTTGCAGTTACTGCAAAATCACAGCAACATTTTTGCGATTTACAATCGCCGCGTCAGCACTTCGGTAACACCAGAAAGGAGCATTCTTCAGTGGAATATATGTTGATCGAATGGTACCAACTACAGTCAAGTTGAAGCATGCATCTGGGAAAATACTTTGATTCAAAGAAATTCTGAATATCGATTTTGGTTGGGAGAGCTTTTTGCGTGACTATGCATGAACCTGTAGTCAGATGCCATTCCTCACATTAACAGGTCTGTTAACTAGAGTTACCAAACTTCACGTAATCCGTGTGATTGACACACATTCAGCGGTTTGCCATACATGGATACTCAGCGGAACAGTAGCTTGTGAGACATACATTTACTGGTGATAATGTAAGAATGGCTCAGCAAGTTTTGGCCTACTACTTAATTAAGCAAAGGGCGATACCACGCATGCCCCATGTGAACAATTTGGTAACCCTAAATGCAACGCAGACCTATTCCTTCAATAGGCGAACCTTCTCCGGAAACGTCCATTTTCAGTAAAGGTACCTTACAGATACCTCAAGTAATCTGTCCTATACGGCCAACAGAAACGAGACAAGGCCCAGACTGATGACTTGAGCAAACATTCTTGGTGAAATTCGACTTCTAAAGGAGAAACTCGAACGTTCAAGACAAAAGCGCCAAAGCATATGATTGAGGACTGAGAAGTCAAGAATACACCCAGGCCATATAAATCCGGAGAGCATGATGACTAGATCCAGAGACTAAGCGCAAGGAGATTAGGGGAACGAAGGAAAACCTCTTCCGTTCTTAGGAAAGGGTCTTGGCTTAGCGTTGGATATAGTCCTTGCTTGCTGCAAGCGAATTGTTATTTTTTCTTTATTTCATGTCATTAGCTTGCATTCAGACCATGCGTTTCGCCCTTAAGCTTTCACATCTAACTTGAAACCTTAATCCTCCCTCCAACTAATCTATATCTAGCTAGTCTATGTACATCTCAAACGTTCAGCGCTGTTTTCTCAAATTTTCTCCCTTTCATTTTCTCGTTCAGGGAGGCTGAATGAGAAGGTCACGCCAGTCACATGTGGCTACTCACATGAGTAAAGGGAAAATATCACGGAAGCGACCTACACATGTGATGCTGTTGAATATTTTTGGGGGAAACGGAAGAAGGACGACTCCTCGGATGAAGGGCATGAATCGCATACAGCAGCGGTCAGCAACAGGCGGCCCGAGGGCCAGATCCGGCCCGCGGAAATCCTCCTTATGGCCCTCGCAGGCCCGGCTATCGCCCATTACAATCTGACAGTAGAGGCTCGGCTGCACGTTTGACATTAGATGTTCATTGAAACGAAAATGTTAATGATACTTGAGAGGTGTCGACCCGCGAACGTGCAGCATTCTCCCATCCAGCCCCCCGTGAAATTCAGTTGCCGACCACTAACGGTTATCGCATTTCCAGTTGCATGTCTGCACAGTGAAACCCGGGTTGGGTCCCGAAGTTAATTTCGTTTTTCTATAGCTTTTCTTTATTTTCAGATATCGAATGTGCTTAACCGTTTATTTTTTAATTCTGTTTTCCCTATTTAATAAAATGTTGTTGTTTCTATTGTATATATTAAAAATGCAGTTACCGTTTTCTCATGGGCACAGACTGGGCCTACTTATCCAAGTTTATAAAAGGTAGTATGCATGGAACTGAGCTACTAGTTACACCCTTTTGGAGAGGGTGCACTTCAAAAGCTAATATTTTCCAAACTACTGAAAGCAGTTGTAAGACAGGATTCGAGCCAGTCCGGTCCTCCAATTTCCATTCAAATTTTCTTAGTTGTACAATGTCAATCGCCAAGCCACTTCTCAAAATAGCAAGCAGCATTACTTTCAAATGGTAAAGTGAATTATCGAACACCCTTTGCATTTGTGAACCAAATGACGTCCTGGGCGAATTGGCGTGTGTTCCACGTCTCTATAGATTTTTGCTGTGAATAATATACCTCTTGCGATTATTTATTAAAATCCTTCTTGCTTTCAGAGACATTTGAAAAGCAGGTCATGAGAATATTCCCCCCCCCCCGGGACCCCTTTGGGCTGGTTGCGCTACTGATCAGGGCCCAATTGAATATCGACTAAAGAAGCCTAAGGAAGGAGCGTCCCACGGGGATACTCCTACTCCCACCAGCCCACGCGCAAAGAGAAAGATTTCAGAAGCAGCATAACATCCACAATCCCCATGCGGTGACGAACTGATTCACTTGATCCAGCTTTGCCGAAATAGTCAATGGTCAGATCTTCTAACTCTAAACGGCTGACAATTCCACTTCACTTGGTCCTCAATTTCTACCTAATCCGACTTCTACCTGAGAATAGCAGACGCCGGGATACGTCTTCACGTAACAAGACAAAAACGATTTGTAGAGGTTCTATTTGCCTGAATTCCATGGGGAACTCGATAAGGCGAGGTCTATGACAAAATTTAGCTTACCTCGAAGTAATTTACTTCTTCAGGGCAGAATAACATAGAAGGCTAAATAGAAAAGTCAGTTTTCCTTTAATTTGATAACAAATTTCTCATATCTTGAACCAAATTTTCATTCTTATTCAGATTTTGTCAAATCTAACTCTAAACTTGACGTGGTGACTGAAGAGAAAATAAATTCTTGAAGCGGGGTTCTTTCAGCTCATCGACTTCCTGTGTAAAAAAGACATGCGCTGCCTAAAAAGGGAACTCCTTTTTTCACACTTCCCCTTCTCACACTGACGCCTATGAAGGGGGCTAAAAACAGAATCTTCTGGAACGAAATAAGTGGGAACGTTGGCACATTACCTGCCGTTCCATTACTCTCCATTGCTATCCTTCCTGTACAATTTTGTCTTGGTGAATAAAGTCAGATATATTTTGCCTCCTCAGTTCAGACGTGAGAGCTCCCCGAGGAGTCCTCAGGTTATTTTGGTCAGTCTGGTCAGTCAAATTTTAGTTTACTCGATTCGATTCTCCCGGTCCCACGAATTCCGAGCAGACAAGTTTTTCCTGTTGTGAATGCACATGATGGACTCGCCCTCTACCATCCACCGGTTTTAACGTGGATGCATGAGGCGTGGGGCAGATGGCACTCTCGATACTTGACGCTCAACCTGGATTAAAGTCACCTTATCACCTAGTGTTGCAATTATCTGTACCGATGGCCTCCGGTAGCACTGAGTTTGGCATTCAAAGAATAAGCAATTATCACCTAATTCTATTTCTAGCCCAAGAGTTGACAGGAACACCCCAAGCTATTTTCCAGAATGACCGGTCCATATAATTGAATATCCCACCCTCTCAACTCATACTTAGGAGGGTATTCCCGCCATGTGGGATCACAGAACAAAAATGAAAATAATAATGATGGTTCCGAAGAAAAAGTGAATGGTTAAGAAGCAGCGAGAGGAACGGGTCCTTCTTCCTTTCGCGATAGGATCTGCATCAAAGAAAACAAAGAGTTTTCCAACTGCATAAATTACGCTGTAATTGGAGAACGTTATTCTGTACAATGAACGGGAAAAGAAACAATCATGTTTATTCATGATGCTCCAGGGGTGCTCAGGTATTTTTTTAAGGGGTGATAATGGAGTATGGGGGAAGCATCCAAGATCTGGATGGAAAAGTTCTTCTTAGACCTATTTGAAATAGGCTTTAGGAGAAAGACCTCCCGTTCCCTTTGAATTATTGACGAGGTCATTGGGTGATTTGCTGACTGACTATTTTATGAGGCTTATCGATGCTTTGTAAACAACGGGGACGTGCAATGACATGCGGAATGCTGGGTGGCAAGACCAGCAGTCATGGCATGCTCGGCTTCACGCAGTCTGTTCTTGTTCTTTCGATCAATTGACAGAATGTTTCAATCGGAATATCTTATTCTTTCTTGGCACGTGCGCTTCAACATCACTGAGAACAAGCTGGACGAGTCAGTGACCTGAATGCTAATTATTGAGAACGTTGTTTGTGAAGGTATCAGCAGTTTAGAAGTTTATAGTAATTTCTGGTCGCATTCAATTTCACGTACTGGCCACTCAGCTCAACTAATTTGTCGATATAATAATAAATAACACATATTCTCCGTTACAATTGCTTATAGTAAAAGCATAAAAGCACTAAGTTTAAGTCCGTCAGCAGAATTCACCGAAGACAGCAGCCATGCCTGCTCGATCTCGGAACCTGTCTCGACTCGGCTTGATTCCTCGAGAGAATCCTTGCATTTCCTTGTCAATGAATACATATGTATATTACCTGCTTGCTTTATGAATTATTTTCGATCAGGAATAGTGACTTATAAAAGGTGGGGGAAAACTACGATCATGAGATCTTAGGTTGAAGTTCAGACTCCAAAATGATAACGGGAATATTTTACCTCGCACGCTCACTTCCTCCTCCTTCACCCTCATTTTCCGAATCTCTACTTGTTAAAGTATCCTGTCGGCCTTTCCCTTTCTCAATGACCTTGACTAGCTAGCCCCGCTATTATTACTTTCAGCGTCAGCCTTTCATCAGGAATCGAGAAGACCTCGTTGTGGCACTCCAGGCTGCTTTGATGACTGTGGGAAAAAAGTTCGGCCAGCACTCAAGTGTACAGCAGAATTTTCCACATTACCGAGTCCACATTGACCAAGGGATATTTAAAAAACAAGTCACATTTGGGTATTCAGTGGAAAAATTATCATTCGAGTTTCATCGAATTACCATGGAAAATCCAGAAAATCTTCATAACGGCAAGACCACTACAAACCCGAGGTATAATCGTTTTACGTTTATTTTCCTCAGGTCTGAAGAGGACGAAGGACTTCAAGGTCATGGTATTATGCTTCATCGCTTAAAACTCCTGGATAGTTTGGAAGCTATTCATCAGAAGCGCACGTTAACCTCGATGCATACACTTTGAAGGCAAAGCTGTGACGTGGCAGGTAGAAAATACCTATCTATCTACGGGAAATGAGATGGTTCAAAACTTCGAAACTAGGACCACGGGTCTTTTTTGAAATTCGAAATAACCATCACCTAGCAAAGAGGTAGGGTTAGAGCGTAGCAAGGACACACTCTCCACATTTAAATGCATGAAGGAATTCTCACAGACGAGGGCTCTTAGATACTTAGTTCAGACAGTGAAACTCAATGCGGGCCGAGCCATTCACACCTTCCTCCTAATGCAGGGACGGGAGAAAATTTTTTTTCTCAATTCCTGCCGGAGTAGTATATCCAATACTGAAGTGGATTTCCACTGACAGCAAGGAAGCGTGCTGAACCATTTTTCGCGAGGGCTTAGCCATGCTAGCACACGAGATTCTGCCACCCAGTGTGGTCTGCATGCAGGCGCATCCATGACTTCAAACCGATAAGCCTCATTAGCAAAGCCGTGCTTTTTTGACCAACTGGGTGATTGACAGACTCAGAACCCTGATCCCTTTCCCCTTTGGCACGGACAGAGCATGACAAATGCCCATGCGATTCGGGCAGAGCACTAGCCAAACAGAAAGTTTCAGAGAACGTCTCAAGTCGACCTACCGCTTATAGGAATACAATGGATTGCCGAAACGCCACGGAACAGGCGGTGCCAGATGCATAACGAGCTTTGTTTGAATCTCAGACGGAGTGACTACCTCTATATTCGCAATAGATTCACGCTAGCATTTATGTCCTTTGAATACCAAGGCAGTTCCCAAGCGAATGTACGAATCAGCTTGAAGTTATTCCATTATTTCCACTCCAACAGAGTTACCATGTGCAGAACCACCATTAGATCCGCATAGACCTTGGAAGCGGTTTCTTCCTTCTCAATAGCTTTCTACCAAGACTTTCTACTTTTCTTATATAGCTTGGGACAAAATGTTGGGCAACTGGAAGGTTACTAGCCATTCCAGCATGAATTCAAAGAATCCTACAGAACTGTATGGTATCATATTTACTGGTAAGTTCATATTATAGTCTCACAAAGATGCTGCTCCTTCGACAGAAAACAGATCCTGGAAACCACGAAGGAACAGAAAAGCATAATGATGATCAAGGAAACTCCCCAAAAAAGGGGAGTCAGAAATAACGTTAGAGATCCGGTATTTGCGCAACGGATGCTCTCCTGTCTCCCGTTTCAATTTTAGTCTCAGCAGTGACACAACAACAGTCGAGGAGTTTGGGGGTACGAAACACGTAAGTTCTCCCCCCCTCCCACTCGGTTGCCATAGGGGAGGGTAATCACAATATGTGATCATAAGAATGGGGGATCGCGCCAAAATAGGTTCACGAGTGAGGAGGTGAGTCACAATGGAGGGGATGGGATAGAACCCCTCCCCCCTAGAACGCGTCCCAGTCTCAATGAGTCACGGTTCGACCGGGTCCAAATCAATGTCCAAAAGAATCCCCCTGCAGAGATGAATGTTTTGGTTCATATATATGTTAATTTTGGTTGGCCATTCCCTTCTAGGAAATGGACGCAAAATTAAGCATTTTTAGGTCTATTAGAAGGGGAAAGACTAGACTCAGAATATTACATTACATAATACTGTTTGAGAGACAATTCTGAAACATGATTATTTCTCTTCAGTACAATTTTCTTGGCGGGATCGATCATTACGAATAGTCTCTCTTCCACTGAGCCAAACAGAGACGCTAGCAAAACTTTTTCGCGGGCCCCACTGGTCACAGCCATTTCGAGATGTCGTCAACGGCCTATTGAGTAGAAGGGGATAGCAAGGAAGAATCCCATCATTGCGAGGCTGATGCTCTCTCACCCCGCGGCTATTGACGCCATGCGGTTGCGCAATGAGGTGGAAGAAGGCCGAGGCCGTAGTTAGGTATACCTTTATCTGCAGTGGCTGGTGTGACCCCGTGTTCATGGAGATGGTGATGACGAGCACTTTATGGCCCTTTGATTACTTTTATCGAACTGAGGTTGTCCCCCCTCCTCATGACGTTCGAGGAGACCAGAACCACCATGTATTTCCACGCAGGCATGGAGCGAGCCACGAAGGGCTCGTCCACTCCGTCGGCCTCGCCTCTCGTCTCGGATCCTTGCCTCCGCATCATCGCGTTCTCATCGTAAGTCTCTGACGTCATTCCTCTCCTCAGGTGGTGAAGCCCTGGGGGCGCCTAACAATCAAGGCTATGACGTCAATCGAAGTTTTCATCCCTCTAGTTCCGTTTGCGGGAACCCGGATGCAACACGGTTGAGTCAGAAGTCAGAACCACGTGTTCCGCATTAAACAGGGACTTAGGATTATTTTAAATTCCACAGCATTTCTTTGCTTTATATGATTGTATTCGTCGCCAAACCCAAGGACTCGGTGCACTTACGAACTCGGGTATTATGCAACTGGGCCAGGAATAAAGCTAGTGGGAAGGCAGAGTCCATTTCATATCATTGCATTTCTCGCTCCGTATGGTATGGCACAACTTTATTTCATAGTTCATTGCAATCATAGCCTTTCAAAATTATAATCAAAGGTTATAGTTAACAAAACTATAAGGTAAAATTGTCTCACACCTTACGGAAAAAGAATGCAATGATATGAAACGGGCTCTGCTTACCCACTATTGTTATTCACGACCCAGTCGCATAATAGATGAGACCACAAGCGCACCAAGTTCCATGAAGTTGGCTGCAAAGATCTTCATATTTTCATCATCCACTCCTCCCACCAAAAAGCAGCCGCAACAAAACAGTGATCGAAGTTATTCCACCACATTCTGTCTTCTTGTCGACATTGCGAGGTCGTGCAGAATATGGAACTGATAATCTGCGGCTACAGCTACTGTAATTTTCCGAAGCCCGCATGGTTCCTCCTACAACCGGCATAGTCCAACCTTGGTCTAAGTAGAAGAATACCGGAAGCCCCGCATATATCAATGTCACTAGACCCTAATCTTGACTTCTCAATTCTTCCTATGTTAGGTAATATATCAAATTTATCTGCGCCTATCGTCCCCTCTGACTTGACAAGGAACCACCAGATAGCTTAAGTCGAGTCACGGCGGAACTTGGCTAGGCTAGGCCGAGCCTAATTGGAGCATTTCGTCACCCAATGTGACGCAAAGGCCTAACGTTAACGGTAAGCCCTCGCTCGTCAAAAGCATAAATTATGCCAACTCACTCACCTTTGATGAGAAGCAACGCCAAAACATCGCCTTGAGAATCTGGAATGCAGTGTGAACCACGAGGACNATGAGGGCACTCGCTCGGGAGGCCGCCATATTGCCGCTGGTGATCGCGCCTTCTCCCGCTAGATGTCACCACACTGCAGTAGTTCGTGGCCGTGCTACATAAGGGAGGCAAGCAGGGGAAACCCAACTGTTATTCATTCCTTAGATTCGATATCGCACTTAATACGCCAGAGGAAGTAGTAAAACTGACAGCCTCCCTCTTGGCAAGAATATTCTAACTCGGAAGCTGATATGGCAGCGATGGAAAGGCCTACTTCTTTCCACGATTGCACAATATGTGTATCTGCGCATCTTTCGAGAACTAAGTATGCCCTTCTTAGAATAGTGTATTGGAAGGCAAGAAGAATAATGGTGGTAAAAGGGCAGACGCTTTGATTTTATCAAGTCAACATCCGATTATGCTCTTTCGTTTCTAATTATTATTTGAATACAGCAGAAACCCTTTTTTTCTAGTTTAAGGCCCATCGCTGACAAAAATTTCTGAAAGAAATGCTTTCGGTGATGAGTAGAAATGTCAATTTTAGGATATGAGCATTAGATAATTCTCTATTTTCCGGATTCAACAGCAAATACACCTTAAACTCTTGCCAGGACGTGGAAAAGAATTTTATAAGTCTTCCAAAATGAAGAATAAAAATTCTGAAGACTACACTGATATGTTTTAAGCATATATAACTCCTAGTTTGTTGTATTTGGTCAATTTTTTTTAAATGAAAATCTTTGACACGGCAAGAGTAAGTACGAAGTCAGCTGCATCTGCAGGCTCTTGCAAAGTTCATCATGCGCAAATTTTGCCGAGACTTCCGTAAAACCAGTAAACTCTGCCGTCGATCATCGGTCACTGTTTCGATTCAGCATAATGTTTCATTTGCGACTGACAAAGACTGGGGAATGAATTGCACGAAATTTATTCATGCTGGACTCCACTGGATCTCATCACCACGCACTCTCGAGATCGGTGACGACCACCCAGAAATCCAGAAAATTTACGCGTCGATTCCCCTATCACCGACGGCTGATTTCCATGCATCCATCGTATGCGGTCGACGGCGTGGATAAGCTGATGCCCCACTCAGCCTCCCCAGTCTGGGTCGAGAGCCCGTCGGGTGCGTTCGTCGTGTGGTGTGTGTGTGTGGGCATCGATATCGTGGCCATCGAGCAATACACGAGAAATGTGATCCCTCTCACCTTTACCTATTAGTACAAGTATTAATAATAGTGCTAGGTCTTTTAGCAGGGAAAATAAGAATTGCAGTACCGGTTGGGAAACTTGATATTAAGCGCCTCCAATAATGTCTTATCCCTCAGGGCACTAGACCAGACGCCAGACTACGATCTGTTCGGACATGGACTTCATTATTCCTCTCACCAGGTGATAATTGTATTATACTACGCCTGCGTCATGCTAAAATTTCTATTAATGCAAATTGTTACCGGAGTCTGCGAGTCTGCAGCATGAGACAAACGACATTCCAAGCCTGCATATAACATTCACAGAGTAATGGAAGACCTGTCATGTCAAAAAGTATGTCGATGGGGAAAATGTCACGAATGCGCTAAGGTTTCACTGACTGAGACCATAAACAATTCTCACGAAACGATTTGCACATCGAAGGAAGAAAAAGCTTCGCCAAGAGGAACTGACATGTGTCATAATGGTACTTGGTAAAAAAAAAAAAAAAAAAAAAAAACTGGAAATCGAATGTTTACATGTCTTCGTTACCCCGGCCAGGTTCGCAGAAGCTTCGACGATGTCGTCCAGGAATTGAGCCCAGCTGAACACTCAACAATGACACTTAAGTCAACATGCATGAGTGAATCTGGAAAGAAGTCAACTGGCGAATACAACTCCTTCCAATACGCGGGTCGACAGGCTTTCTCTATCCCATACCACGACCTTTAAAATTTACTTGATACATAAAGCTACGAATTCCAGTAATAACTATTAAAAGGGTACTGGAGCATATACGAAGTACAGTATATTGAAATGAATTGCACGCATTATCATCGTAAGGAAAGGGGGATGCATTTTCTGCTCTTATTCTTTCTCCCGAGAGTCAGCTGAGTGGGTCATTCGCGAAGGCATAAAGAAAGCCAAATGGAGACATAGTGGACATAGAAGGCTTTCTTTCCACAGGATCCAGCGAAGGGAAAAAAAAACTCCTCCACCCGCTTTGGGGTGAAGAGGGAATCACGTCCCCGTCCCATCCTCCTGGAATCACCAAGTCGATGAAATCCCGATTGCGCCGCTGATAAGAGAATTTCCGGAATCTCGTTTGCGGGTCAGGAACGAATACGGAAAAATATGACTTCATCAATTGCCTCTCAAATTAGTGAAGGAATGTATGCTAATCCCCGACCACGTATGCTAATTTCATTTGCGGTCGGGTTCCCGTTCCCATCCGTATTCCGCCAGCTCTATTAAGTGTAAGGCTGAAGGGGAAGGAGCAGGAAATTAGAGAATTCCTCGTAGCTATAGTAAGAGGAGTCAGCAGGTTGTATTCAATCTCTCAAATGTGTTTTCAGATCGGCTGTCGCGCTTTAGCTTTTTTTTTCCCGTAGGTATGTTAACCTTTGTTTTCATGGTGAATAACGTGTCTCTTTCAAGACCCGACTCGCTTTCCATGCTGTCGGGCTCCAGACTCGGAGAGAAGGGTATCTAATGTGAGCTGTCGACTGGAATCGATCCCAGTTCTTCCAGATGGTAGGCAGATGCTTTATTGCTGAGCCATGCCCGAGAAAGCGAAGGCTAATAAGGGATTCTCATTCAGGCCTTTCGAGGGTCATTAAGGGTTTTAGTACTTGTGGTGCGATTGATTTTTCAACTCAATCCCAAGTGTAGGACGATTGGGATCATTTAATGCTATTTGTAGCAGCACAAATTTGAAGAGCAGTTTTTTTTTTACTTATCCAATTAAAGTCGCGTGAAACAGGTTAAATCACGACTTCGTGGCTTTCTCTTCTGCGAATAACAGGACGTATTTAAGGGTCTCTTTCAAGTCTGAGTTTGATCGTGATTTTACCTTCTCGAGGGAGCGAGGAGCGAGTGAGGCCAGGCAGCAGGAATCAGTGCTGTTTTTATTACAGTATTTGCATCGAGCAATATGGCGATTCCCACAATGATAAGATATGAGGAAAACCATAATCAAGCGCAAGAGATTCCCAGCAGAAATGTGAGACCATATAATCCGTGGGATACACAAGTCACGGTGAAAGACAGAATCCCGGGGCCCAAGAGAATTAGCTTGTATTTCCAAAAACGATTAGAAATATATTGTCAGGCAATGTTTTCTTAAAGAGCATTACTATTTGACCAAGCAGAAAATATGAAGACTCTGCTTCATCAAATACGTTTTTCTTACATTTAAATTCGGACTTGGACAATCCAAAACAAGAATTCACGAGGTAGACTTCAGGGAACAGAATCCGTATGGTTCTCACTTCTGAATATTGTGCTTTCCAAGAAGCAATCAGGCGATCTACCAAGTGCTGATACGCACCACTGGCAATTAAATTAAAAGATAGCTGCAATTAATTTTACTGATATGTTCCACGCCGAAGAGCTTAAGCTTTAAAGGTGTAGACCAGCCAAGACAGGACGAAAATTCGTTCTCAACTCCGGATTTCGTGGGCAGCAATGTCTTTCTTCTTCCACATTGTGTACCAAAAAGTCGAAAGCCAAAAGTCATAACTCCAAATAGCACCTGAGGTTTTGTCGGACCGTATACGGTGGATGCTATCTTCATGCTTTTTTATTTTATTCTGGACTGGTGTCGCAAAAAAATACAGCTTGATTTATGCCAATTTCGTAGAACGAAACTGATTTCTTTACAGAGTCTAATTGGATCGTAGGTTTCTCCGATAGTGGCCAAAATTGCGACTCTGTAGAGTGTAAAACTTGGAAAACCCTGCCAGCTAGCTCCATATCCCACACAGATCGAACGGCAACACTTCCTAAGTGTTTCCGAACTCACAAATCTCGCTGCTTTTGACTTCGACAACATGCGTTGAAATCCGCGATTTGTTTTCCGAACAGATGCAGTGAAGATACCGGCTCTGCCTAGAGGGACGATGCAAGAGAAAATTTCACGAATGCCCCTATTGCATTTGAAATCCCACCATGATCGTGCACATTCATCGCAGAGTGAGAGTGTTGGGCGGAGTCCTGGTCGTAGTCTTCTTCATATGGATGTTCACCGGAAGGAAACGAACCCCTCCTCCGTGGGATCCGGCAGAAGAAGTCAGAGCCGTGTTCGGTGGAGATCGCGGCGATTACATTTTCCAGGAGTTTCTCCTCGCGGCCGAAGGCAAGAGTTACGGTGACGCCTCGTTAGTAACGTTGGTCACGCATGCGACGCCGCGATTTCTGCACAATTTGGTGACTCTGGCCAAAAGATGGAAGGGACCGATCTCGGCATCTGTGTTCGCCATGAGCGAGGACTTCCCGGCCGCAGTGAAGTACGCGGAATATCTCAGAAACTGCTATGCGGAGGTTCGGTCTCACGTAGATTTCCACTTTTTTTCCCCGCGGGATTTCCCGCCGCCGCCGGAAGGGGAGGAGACGAACTGGCGACCCCCCGCCGAGTGCGTCCGCTTCTCGTTCTTGGAGAAGGTGGGCAAGGGAATGGAGAAGGTTCGAAGAAGCATCCAGTTTCCGTATCCGGTGAACGTGGCGCGAAACCTGGCTCGGGAAAACGCCGCCACGCCATACGTTCTAGTCACGGATTCAGAACTGATCCCAAGCGCGGACTTCCAGCGTCGGTTCGCCGTCTTCCTTCGAATGAACAGTCTGCGGTTGGATCCTCTGCCCAAGAAAGTGTTCGTGCTGCCTATATTCGAGGTGGAGGCCGATGTCCAGGTCCCCGAGGACGTGCATGCCCTCATGGACCTCTTGAAAACCAGGAAGGCCGTTTACTTCCATTTCAACGTCTGCAAGCATTGCCAAAAGTTTCCCGGCATTCATGAATGGTTAGAGACGTCACCGGTGTCTGACTACTTGGAGGTGACCGTTGCATTTCTTATACTGTGAGTGTAATTTTTGCCAAAAATTGATGTACAATTTTTGACAATTTTATCCATAGTTGCATCGAATGGCAAAGCGTCAAATTCCGTACCACCGCTGGGAACCAATCTATGTCGGAACCAAAGAAGAGCCTCGATACGACCCAAGACTTACCTGGGAAGGACTTCAAGACAAGATGACCCAGGCAAGAAAGTTTTCCTGGTGCAACGTGACATTTTTTTCCATTTGGAGAGCTATTCGCGGCGTGAATTTAAAAAAGGCCACTTGACCCTGTAATTACCAGAACCCGGATTGGCATTTGCTTGTTTTACGTATCTCTTCATTCCCAAAGAATATCTTCAAAATACGTTGCCTAGTTACTATCACAAGCCTTGAAAATATACGGAGTATCGCGCTTCACAAGTTTACGGCGCAGCCTACGCAAATGGCTAAATTTTTTTAATTATCGGGGTCCATTGGACACAGAGCGGTAGTTACAGAGTTGAATCCGTCAATAGCCAGCCCGTTAGTTCCACTTCGGACGCTAAACAATTTGGATTAGATTTATAGTTTATTCCAGTACAAATAAATGAGGAAGAGATCAATTAGAGTGAAAGATATCAACAATTCATTCGATAAGGGAAGGGTAAGAAAAGTTGGGATACGCATCGATGACTTCTTGAGGCGTATCGAAAATCAAAACTTCTCCATATAATGTTTTTAGGCTATCTTTCCAGTCACTAACACTTTTTTCCCCCCAATTTTCTCTACCTCATTCCCTTTTCGTTTGCCCCTTATTTACGGCCCTGCTCACGCGAAATATATGTAGATCCTGCTTAGTTGGAGAGATGTGTAGACGTCAGGATGTTTCATAAAATGGACAAGGACTTATGCCTGAGAGTATGTTTCTTCAAATTTCCATTTAACTTCCTCAGACAGAAAGGATGAGAGTCAAAGGCTTTGGCACAAGTACATCCAGGGACCATAAGCTATTATTTTCTGAAGTGCAATTTCCCTCTTAGTAAGGTGCTTAGCTGGTATTTCCCCCATTCAAATGTATGGCCGAGGTTGAGCAATTTGCTTTAATCGAGTCTAAGATTTAAATATAACACTGCCCCAGGTCTAACGAGACTAGAGGGAGACACTATTGGATTAGATTTGTGCAACATGTTGAATACTATTTCTGTGTCCTTGCAGTCATTCGAGATGTGCCTGCAGGACTACACATACGTGATCCTGCATGGAGCATTTCTAACCCATGTGCCTGGAATCAAAAAGGAAAAGTCTCGACGACTGCCCTGGCAGGAAGAGGAGGTCCAACGGAATTCTGCAATTGTTGATGAAGTCATCCTCCACTTGGAGGAGAAGTATGGAAAAAACCCAAACTGTGGAACATTTGAACTTCAGCAATCTGCCAAGCATATGTAGACTCGGCAAAAGCAAATTTTTTGAATAAGAGAAATCCCAAACATAATCTTATGGGCATTTTTTTATTTTCTCAAGTGAACCTTTCCAAAGGGAAGTATTTTTATTTCATGACACAATCTTGAAGAAAAGTCCCAATAAATGTTAAAAGATAATGTACAAAGTCTTGACTCCACTTCCAGAGGGGAATAATTAAGATAATGTACCATATCACAGATGCATGAATGAAGTGATGTCAAAAGCCCTCAGAAAGTCACTGGAATGGAGGCCATTATGGATTAATCTGGTGGGAGTCAGCAACATCAACATTCAGTATAAAATTAATGAACTCATGTCATGAGGGAAACAAGAGCATCCAAGAACTTGGTCCGGTCCTCTGTCCGCAAATGAACAACTGAAAGGAGATGAAAACACGAACAGATTAGAGTGCAGCACAAAAAAGTATCATTCCTGGACAGCATGAATAATGAAATTTATGGGCACTCACTTGAGGGGTCAAAGCAATCCTGGTAGATCAAGGACTCAGTCTTTTCAGCTGCCTGCTCGAATGCTTTCCCAAACAAACTGGAAGACAAAATTGAAGACTTCAGAAAAGAACATGGTTCTGATTCAAAGAGAGCAATGTGGTATCTCACTTGCGTTGGGAATCCTCTGACAAAGGTGGAATGCCAATTAGGATTGAAAAGGTGACAGACTGATCAATACCAGGGATGTGCATGGCACCTTCAGTAACGGGCAGACAGAGGACAAGAGGTAAAGTTCGTGAGCGCTTGTTCCTTCTTGATGCTTCATTTGCCAGCAAGACGAAGTAAGCAAATCGAGCCAAGGCTGTTGGATGGCTTAGATACTTCAGGTCTGGAGTACCCTGAAGTTAAGAAACCAAAGCAACAGATCCCCAAGGATATTCCCACCATCACATCTCGAAGACACAGATAAGACAAGGTATCTAACCTCAGTAATAGATGCATACAAGAAAGGTCCATGAGAAACTATGCTTGTCATGTCTAGGAGAATCTGCACTTGTCTCAAACTGGCTCTCAGCTGCTGCTTCCCTTCCTCCATTCCCTTCAGTAACGTCTTGATACGACTCCTGCAATACATGTAAGCATTACTAGCATTATCTCAGGCTGGAGCTTACATTTTGGACTGACTGGGCTGCATCTGGAAGATGCTCACCGACTAAGTCCTTCCAGAGTCTCCATGAGACACTGACTACGTGTCTTCTTCAAGTCCTAAAGAAATCAAAAAGAAAACAACTCAAAATGTGAGACATGCACATTGATGGCATATAAAATTCGGATTCAAGCTTGAATACTGACATGTGATTCAAGAAGTGCTCCGAGGCTGAAGACGAAATCTGCAGCCGAGAATTTGTATCGAAGTCCCAGCTGAAGTAAGAATGAACCATATATCAAGTCCTCAAGTTCATATTTTTCACTCTTGCTTTCCAAGAGAGAGAAGAGTTCATTCCGTAAGGATACATCCATTGCACAGTACTTTTGCTTGCACTGGACCAGAGGAAGTCTGTAGGGAGAGAATTTTTTTCATCAAGCTCTGAAATCTTTTCCATGTTGGACACAATAAAAAAGGAAAAGGACCATCATTAATATTCACCCAAGCTCAGCAAGGAACTCATGGAGACGCTTCTCCCCTTTCAAACTCCAAAGACGAAATTTGCATGCAGTGTATGGGGAATGCCTCAGGCTCTCCCAAAGACTCCAATGACGAAAGAGTGCCAGTTGAAGTCTGTTTAAATTTTTCTGTTAAGGAATTGCCATATGGTTGCACAGCATCCACTTTACAGCTAATATTATTATTATATAATTTCACTTATTTAGATAGCCTCAACAGCATATACTGCCTCAGTGTGATGGGTTGAATATTCCCTTCCTCATCAAGAAGAGGAGACAGCTGCTTTGATCCAGATGGTGAACAAATGGAATCTGTTCCCTTGGCCCAGAGGAGTCTTCTGGCCATATCCCCAGTGGCATTCAGCTACCTCCTCCCATCACCCATCTTTCACAAGCACAATCCTTACCCAGCCAAGGGTCCCATTTCCTTTCCATGCACCTTAGCAGTACAGTTGCCCATAACCATTTCTCAGATTGAATTCTTGATACATTTACAACTATACACCTTCAAGATCTTGGAGACCATGGAGAAACATGAATGGTATAATGCAGGGTTCATGAGCCTTGCCAGTCAGATACAGTCAGACAAGGTGGGGAGGGGCTTAAAATGAAAAATGGGGATATTTTGTAATTTGAAGATGGAATAATATCAATTCTAACATGCTCTAATGGCTTCCTCTCCATCTCTCAACTTTAAAAGGTGGTGAAAGCCAATCAGTAACTGATTGCATACAATAGTTTGAAGGTCATTCACCATCCTGAACTTGGCACACAGGAAGGCCAATATTATGCACATAAACATGCAAAAGAATGTCATGAATTTGGCAATATCCTTGCATGCCTTGAGAGGAGGGGGGTAGTGAAGTTTATGAAGTGCCTAAATGGAGTAAACAGAGCAAAGGATACTCCTTCTCAAAGGAGATGTGCATAGAGTCTGCTGACATCTGAAGAGAATCCTCCGTGATTGTATGATTTAGACGAGCAACATGACTCTGGAGGTCTCCCACATGCAGGAGGTATCGTCTTTTGTCCATGTGCCCATTCAGGAAAAGATCAGATAGGCCAACAATGGCAAGCCAAAGTAGTTCATTATTATCTTTTGACAATCTCCATGCCAGGTTATACATCAGGACAGATGTCTGTAATGGAGAAAAGAGAAGATTAATTTTTATTTATATTTGCTGATAACAATCATGATGCCATTTAACTCACCGGAGATCCATAGTAGCTGAATTGGGTATAATCAAAGAGTATCTGTCGTCTATGATTTTCCCATTCTCGTTTTTCTCGTCTTTTCATCAGTGCTTCTTCATCAAACCGTCTTCTTTTCCTACGTCTCCCATTTTCTCCTTCATCTCCTTCATTTTCTTCTTCGGCTCCCTCCTCCTCCTCTTCTTCTTCAGAGTCCTATAATGTCAAGGATTGAAATTCAGAACCCAGACAGAATCCCTTGAAAGACAAAGCACTTCTGCATGATGCCTTGCCTCTTCTTCCCGAAAGATGTCACCATAAGATGGGATTTCCTCATCATCTTCAGGCTGCATGAGAAGGCAAACCTGCCCTGCACTATATATGTTGCAAACATCCATGGGTCTATGCATATCAGCCACAAAGAGAACCTGATTCTCTGGTGGATCCAAGAGTTCCACCAAATCTAATGTAGCTCCACAGTTGATGAAGATGACATATCGTACCTAATGGTGTAAAATCATAATAATTACATCTATTTTCCAAAATCAGCATTGGTTCATTATGACATTTCTGTACAATAGAGTACAGGACAGGGCTTAGTGTCAAAACACTACACATTATAAACATACCTGTTGAACATGCTGAGCATATGCATCTCGAAGTTCTTGTATACCATTCACACAAACAAGGGTATAGAGCACATGCTCACTTCTCAACAATGAGACGATGATTGAACAAGCACAGAGGGCATCAACATCACAATGGACAAGCACTAACACTCTCTGGAAAAAGAAAAATATGATACATTGAAATACATTGCCAAGTGGCGCAATACCAACCAAGCATAAATAAATATGATAACCATGACATTATATTTACCAGATGCAAAAAATTAAAATCAGGGGTGGATTGCATAAAACTGACTTTAGCAAAATGAAGCTTTCAGGTTCCATTAGCACAGCTAAAGGATGTTTAAAGCTATATTATGTTGAAGGTAGTTTTATGCAATCCACCCCAGGCCTTTTGAATCAAGTTCAAAAATAAGTCTATTTACAATTTCAAACCCTTTCATTTCATCAACTAAAGAGGGAAAGGAGCTTAGAAGCCTAAATGCATCTTCTTGAATCGAAACTGCACTCTGAGTAAAAACATAAAGTGTACTATTAAGCAAATTAGATTTTCCCTAGCCATAATCTTTGAGTAATATGTCTAAATAAATAAAAAAAATACAACTAAGTGATATGACTAACTGACAGGAAAATTGGTCGACATTAGGATACATGATTGAGCATGGTAGCATACTCTTTAACTTGTCAACATAGGAATAATAACAGGTCAATGTGGTGATGCTTGAGCATATAAATATGAGGGCTTTTGTCCCTGTGAGTTCCTGCTTGAACCAACTCTGTGACCTGTTGATCCCTATTCCAGTCATTTAAATAGTAAAAAGTCCTGAAAATGGTAACTCTTCCGAGATCAAGGTTTCCTGTCATAGGCCTACTCCTCAAAAACTTTGAAAATAAATCACTAGATCTTTGGCTTTTGTAAATTCCTTGAATCCGAGTGAGGGTAAATGGTCCTAGGTCAACAGTTTTCCCTTTGTTACGATTATACAAACGCCTAAGCATATGCCTATGCAAAAGGCAAGCTAGATGGAAAATGACCCAGAGTGGAAAGCTTACCTTTCCCGCAATCTTCTCGAAGAATTCTCTCCTAAGATCTTGTATGAACATTTTGAAATCGAATGGTTCTAGGTTCACCGCTAGAACAACATGACATCAGCTCGGGCACACTTTCTTCTACGACGAGAGCAGGAAGAAAAAAAGGGTTTTTCGAAGCAGACACATTTTGCATTCGCGCTCTTCCCTTGTCCGTTTTCTTGGGCACCTGGCCAACAGTGGTGACGAGTGTTGCTTTATCAGACGGAGTTCAATTGACATGGAAACTAATCAGCCTCTGCCATAATTAAGAGTGTAGAAATTTTCCCAAAACGCTATTTTAAAGGAAGCAATGACAATTGATTTCATGTCATTATATTTTTTCTTCCAAACATCCGATGGCAAATCACGGTAACACTGAAATGGTGCACCTCATCCTATATGGCGAACTGCTAGCTGCACACGTGGTGAATTGTTGAATTGGTGGCAGTATCCACTTGCAATTTTTGAGCTTAAGGCCTAGGCCTAGGTATAAGATGGAATAGTCAGAAACCCACCCTATGTACATTCAGCACTTTACGAAAGGTCCATCGGAAAATTGTGATGGAAAGGTTTCCAAGTACCGGCCGAGTAGGCCTTCAAGGGAGTGGGGCTATAAGATGGGCTTGGTCGGTAACCCTCTGTGTCCCTTCATTTATCGCTTCAGAAGTTTTACGATACATCAAATATTAGTTCCCTAGGGCGACGTGTCGGATCTGTATTAAAGAAAGCAACGGCAATAATGGGTGTTGGTTCGTTGTGTACATTGGATTGACCGAAAATTGCCACTAAATTTCGTCCTGTGCCGTGACACTGACCTCTGCAGCACGAAATGCCCAGATCCTCTGTATCTCAAGCAGATTCAGCATGCATGTATGACACTGAATCAAGATTTTATTCTCAAGAATTTTCATGTGGCCAAGACATGTGACCCAACACTTATGAAATTCTTGAACTATGTTGTATGCATTCCTGACTGGTATTAAATGTAGCATTGAATTATATTAATTGCAGACTTAAGTACTTGATAGGTAATGCTGAACCCTATGAAGCCATTTTGAGCCTTTGATTTTGAAAGGGTTATCTAAAACATTGGGAATATTTTTTTATTCCTGGACTTTAACACTGTTCCATTTTGAGCTTGAATCCCAGCACTAAGCATGAGCTTTTTTAATCATTGGCATGTGGGCTCTTCTTTTCATTTAACCAACAATACCACATGGTATTGTAGATGTGTAACATACTGGAAGAAATTTTTATCTAAAATTGTTAAAGACTCACTATGATGTAAAGGGGGGATTTATAAAACATCCTTGATACTCCTGATTGTGAAGAACATAAATAATTTTTTATTTATGTTTATCAACTGGGAGTATATTGAAAATACCAGGTCAGTACCAAAAAGACCTTTTGTTTAATTTTACCATCAGCTTCTTAATTTTAAACTTATCTTTCATGTCTGGAAATACGATGTCATGCAATAGTTTTCTCATGTTCACATCTTTGTATAAGGTTTTACAAATTCTTCCTGTTGCAGTTTTTCTCATTTTGCAAATTCATTTAATTTTGGCAAAAGCTCAAATTGTATTAAAATGACCGAATTTTAATAGTTTGATACAAAATATTTTACCTCAAAATCTTTAAGGAAATGTATGCAAAATTTTACTTTTTTTTTCTCTGAGGCTTTTAAATATCATGCAGTAAAGGTTTAATATTTTATTTATGAGTACATCATTCTTATTGGATGGTAAATCTTGAATTGTCATCATTTATTGGCAATGACTCATGGTAAATAAGCTTATATTACTATGTGGTTATGGTTGGTAATGCCAAAATGCAATGATTTGCATTAGTAGAGGGAGGTGAAGTTAATAATTTAGGAAAAAGTGAAGGATGTTAAAATAGCTTGCCATATTCATTGAGTACAATAGTATGATATACACCCTTAGGGTCTTCCTATGCTTCTAGCAATGACATTGGTTTCCTATTAATTGAAAAACTGAAAATTTCTCTTATGGAGCCACAAAATTGAGACTTTGGGGCTTGAGAAAAGTGAGGGAAGTGCTTTTCAAGTGAAGTATGGGAATGACATAATGGATATAGTATTTGTTGATATTTTGGATTGGTTGCTAGCGAGTTGTCCTGGCTGTGGGAATTGAAAAGTAGGATGAAGTTTCATGCTGGTTTTGGTGTGCTGTACAGATTCATGTTTCACATGAAAAATTGAATGCAACATGCTGATGCCCAACCTTAAGTTTAAATCAGCTAATTTATAATTTATACATCTTACTGCAACTGGACTCCTGAAGTTACTCAGCTCATTGATCCAAAATGAGCACTATCCTTGAAAAAATTGCTGCCATCGAGGCTGAGGTAAGTGTTGGACTTTAAGTATTATATAATCAGAAGGCCTCAGTAAGCCTTCATTATTCTGTTGACCTTTAAATTCATGGTATTATGATTTAATTTCAGATGGCCAGAACACAGAAGAACAAGGCAACAGCCGGTCACCTTGGCCTTCTCAAGGCTCGCCTTGCCAAGCTTAGGAGGGAACTCATCACTCCTAAAGGGGGTGGAGGAGCAGCTGGAGAGGGTTTTGATGTGGCTAAAACTGGTGATGCCCGGATTGGGTTTGTAGGTTCGTCAACATGAAATATTGGTTTCAGATGAGACATTACTTTGTTAATTAGGCAGTCATCTAGACCAGTCTAATCAACTGGGCTTGCACGGTGGGGCAGATTCATGGAGGACTCAAAATAGCATCTTACAAACAAACACAAGAAAAGGGATATTTCTTCTTCTAGGATTCCCATCAGTGGGGAAGTCAACTCTCCTGACAAATTTGGCTGGAGTATACTCAGAAGTGGCTGACTATGAATTCACCACCCTTACTACTGTTCCTGGATGTATCAAATATAAGGGAGCAAAAATACAGGTGAGAGGTATTGAATAAGTATAATGTAATTGCATGTCTTCATGGTTCAACCTGGTGAGCTGGTGGCAAAAATGCTTTATCATTATTAATTTCTTGCCTTTTACTCTTTGGATTGTGAGATAATCTACTGTGAGAATATAGGTTTCAAGGAAGGTAAAATAAAAAAGCATTTGTTTGTTTTTGGACAGCCTCTCTCCCAGCTTATCACAAACAGGTCTGAAAATGTAAAAATCTTAAAAACTGAATTTAAGTAATAATCTGCAAGCTCAAGAACATACTTCAAATTTTTTTTCCACATTGTTTCCCATTATCTTCATATATTCAGGGGAGTCCATGTTTGAACTGCCCCATAACATATGACACAACTTTTCTTCTTTGCCTGCTTATACCACTGTTGCCATTGCATGTGCTGAGACTATAAGCAGTCACATTCCTCCTCAAATGAAACTAGTTTCTGAGAACCTCATTAGCTTGTACCATCCATGCTATAAGTTAGCCAGACCTTGAATTAACCTGTGCAAAACATTTGGTTTTGTTTTTTCTAACACTAAAGAACATAATACTTGTACCATAATCTCATTCTTACACAAACTTGAAGGACTCTTTTGTTAGATATAAAGTAAACTTTTATGATTTTCTTAAAATTTGACTGATGCTAAACTAGACCATTTTTCACCTTGGCAGCTTTTAGATCTTCCTGGTATCATTGAAGGAGCAAAAGATGGGAAAGGCAGAGGTCGTCAGGTGGTTGCCGTTGCCCGAACGTGCAGTCTCATTTTCATTGTCCTGGATGTTCTGAAACCCTTGCAGCATAAAAGGATTATTGAAAGGGAATTGGAGGGTTTTGGATTGCGGCTCAACAAAAAGCCCCCAAATATTGGATTCCGAAAACGAGACAAGGGTGGCATCAACCTCCAGTGCCTTGTTAGTTCTATTATAGTGTGTCTTCTTGCATGCATATACTTATTATTGATTCATCCATGGAGTTGCACTGCATTTCAGGTTCAACAATCTGAATTGGATTTAGAAATGGTTCGCTCCATTCTCTCAGAGTACAAGATATTTAATGCAGATGTGACCCTGAGGTATGATGCTTCTACTGATGACCTCATTGATGTCATTGAGGGGAATCGAGTATATGTTCCATGCATTTATATTCTCAATAAAATTGGTACGATCCATTTGGCTCATTTTGTTCTAGGAATATTTTTAATTCAGTATGACTTACCCTTGAGAGTTATTTAAGAGACTTTTTATCCTGTCTACTAATTTAGATCAGATCAGCGTAGAAGAACTGAATATCATCTACAAAATCCCTCATTGTGTCCCCTTGTCTGCACACCACAAGTGGAACTTTGATGACCTGTTGGAGAAGATGTGGGATTACCTGCAATTGATCCGCATGTGAGTTTCTGTTGCTCTGTTCTCTTCCCAGTCACTTTTGTTGATGCTGAATATATTCAAAAAACTATCTTCAAATCAACACTTATAGATACACCAAACCAAAAGGACAGCTCCCAGACTATGAGGCTCCAGTTGTGCTCCAAAATGACAAGTGCAATGTAGAGGACTTCTGCAACAAGCTCCATCGTTCAATCATCAAAGAATTCAAATAGTAAGTACTAATGTCCTTTCCAAAGCTATTAGTTTGATGATTTTACCGATTGCAATGTAAAACTTTTTCTTACATACATGTCATTGTGTTTCAGTGCACTTGTCTGGGGATCCTCTGTGAAACACCAACCTCAAAAAGTGGGGAAAGATCATTTCCTTCATGATGAAGATGTTGTCCAGATTGTCAAGAGAGTATGAGGATTGTGTGCATGGGTTTGCTTACATCAAGGGACTTGATTTCTGCATCAAGAGTCTGAGTTGTCAGGGCTTCATGGACATTCTTATGCAGTTGTGTGATGATAAGACTTGACTGCCTGAAAGAAGTTCCAAGTCTTGCATTCTCTCCATGTCATTTTTAATTTTTTGTCCCCATTTCCCATGCAGCAAATATGTTGGCTGGCTAATTGAGGCTACATCATGATGCTGAATTGTTGGAAGAATTCAAACTCCTAGTGTCTAGCCACTTCAACCAATTTACTAAATATTTATTTTAAAAGTTACTGTCTTCTGCATCCATTTGTTTTCATGCAGTGAGAATGTCACTACAGCCCCAACTAGTAAACAATTTCATCATGCATGTCAGGACATTGTGAAACATGGAGATAGGAGAGCCAGGAGTGATTCATTAGGAGCCTCATGCCCAACATCCAGGCATGTTTTTATTCAAATTTACAGCATTCTACATTCATCATTTTCATGGAACATAACAAGCACAGGTGCACATGTAATATGGTATTAAAAAACTATTGAGACTTTTTATATTCCAAGTGAATATGAAAAGGTCTTAAGTGCACTCCATGATTGCTTGTGCAATATTTAATCTCTTTTGTTTATATTTTGTAACATTGAAGCACTATGAGTAACAGTAGGTAGTGAAATTTTCTGGAAAGTGATTCTCTCAGTAACTGAACTGAAATGTTTCATTCTTTTTTAATCATTTTCTCTGACCAAGCTCCTCCTTTTGGAATGGTGCTCACTTGATTCCCCTCACTTCAAGTCTGAAGGAAGTGACTGCAAAGCACAGCTCTGATCTAGCAGCAGTGAAAGTAGCAACCAATGACTTGATGTGCTTGCACTTGTTTAATGGGGATCTCCTTAGATAAGTAAATGTACCAAGGCAACATTTGCTTCTGCTCCTGCTATCAGTGGGCTCCCAGAGTGGAGCTAGTCATCAAATTCTTCACTCATTCCATCCCTGAAGAGACTGTATCTGTCAAAGACCTTTCATGTGCAATTTCTCATGAAAGAGCTGGGACAATTCTCTGCCTACATTTTTTCAGGCAGGCATAGCTTAGTGAACTTCTCTTCCTGTTGCAGAAAATGATGGAACAAAGTTAGAAAAAAAAAGCAAAAAAACAGATCAGTCCAGTTAGGGGACAGTGGTTGTTCACAGCATTTTGCTTCTTGCTAACCACTCAAAAGCATTTCATTACTTCTGAATATTAACTAAACAGGATGAAACGTACACAAGTAGCCCAGGAGTGCATTCACGAATGAATGGGCATGAAGCTTTTCACCTTCATTTTTAGGTTAAATTCAGAACTTTTTGAGTGCTCCATATATACTTGTTCTTAGTAATGTGGACAATTGTAGATGAAAATAGTCTGATGCACCAATGTGCATACTTTGTAAATCATTCTTAAGCTCAGGAATTCATTTTCAACTCATATAAACCCTGAGTCATGAAATAACTTCATAACTTGTCTGGGGGTGAATAAGTGGAATATGGAAGGAAGGGAAATCTGTGAGGATATTTTCTTATATAGGGAATCAAGAAGCTGTTGAGCAGTCTTTCACTTCCAAAATTAATATTCCATATCTTCCAACAATAAAAAACCCCAGCTTTGGCTCTGGAACTTGAAACAAGAAAGATGATGAGACTGACGATGCAATTGCTGTATTTTTATATCCTGGTCTTTCACTGCAATATGGAGCTGAAGTTTGAATTAACTTGAGTGATTCCTCATTTCTAGAGGATGTAGTATGCTCAATCTCACTTCACCAAAAATGCCTCCAGAGGAGAATTAGGGTGATTCATTAGTTATAAATAGGA
The DNA here is from genome assembly GCA_905338385.1 of Darwinula stevensoni. Taxonomy (NCBI): domain Eukaryota; kingdom Metazoa; phylum Arthropoda; class Ostracoda; order Podocopida; family Darwinulidae; genus Darwinula; species Darwinula stevensoni. Next base: position 33,755 of record CAJPEV010002638.1, read on the forward strand.
TATGAACAAAGTTGTAGGTGCTATCACACACATATGTCATTTGTTTTGGCCATGCACTCTTGAACTGATCAGAAGGTTCACAACATTCTGGAAGACTTGCCTCTGGATATTAGCCTGGCCTGACTCATTTTGACATCAGGTCAGGGTAAACATTGTGCCTAACATTAGGCAGTCAATGCAATGGTGGGATTCAACTGTAGAAAGGTAAAAACCAGCATCTCAGGAAGTGTGGTAAAAGTGAATTCCAGTTTCATTCCATATGCCTCAAGTATGGAAGTAAGATGATAACAAACTAATGGCAAGCTTTGACTATGCTGCACATCCTGGCAAGATGAGCTTTTTTGAAGGGCAGATGCTTAGTTCATGAACTATATGCACAAATGGGAGGTATACATGAAACCTCAGTATTTTGTTGTCACATATTAATACTTGGGACTCAAGTCATAGCCAAGTGTTGTCTGCAGTAAGAGTTTGGAATCCAAAACGGGAGCCATTTTCAATGTTAGCTATGCCGTGAAGTATTATGTTTGGTGCAACCAATACTAATACTGCAGTATTGCTAAAATACTATGATAAATTGTCTGAAAAAACCAGGTTAAGCTTAATGCCTGATTTTTCATAGTGGTACTCAATTTATACATGCTATGAATCGGAATCCTCCATAAAAACCTCAAATCTCAAGCATACATGATTTAAATGTAGACCAATATGCAAAACACCTTTCTTTGAGAAAGATAGCTTCCTTTAAAATTCCTCCCATGTCTTTGTCAGAGTGAAACATTTTGTCAGTGCAATGTGTCACTTCTACTTTTGACTAGCATTTAACCACTCACAAGTGCTGCTAGTTTAAAATTCTTGTTTTCATCCAATCTTCATTACAATTTGGGTCTTGAGGGCATGGGAGGGAAGCCACCTTCTGGTAAGGGCTTGTTAGCATGATCCAAGATGAAATAGAACTCAACCATCATCTCATCTTACAACAGTAGCACAAATTATAGCATGAAAATGGAAGTGGCAAGGCAACAGGGTTATTTCTTGTTCCAACACCATCACCTGTCCACATCAATCTTTTTCTCTTTCATATGTTTCTGGACTGGGCTTTGTCTAGTTAGTCTGAAATGCAATATGCCTACTCTTCTGCTGAATGCACAAACCTGGCAGTGAAACCAAGTGAAGCAAATCAATTGGCAGATCATATGTTAAAACACCACCTGCTCAACATGTAATGTTTATCAAAAAGTAACCTTGCAAACATTGCAAAGTGGGACAGATGCCTTAGTTGTTTGAAACTCGGATTGGGTTTGTTTGATAGGCTGGCTGATCTTACAAAATAATGGTATTCAGGAAAGTGTTGGAACTGGAATTGAATAATTATGGCCAATTCTTTTAATTCCATGACAATGGTTCCAAAGAGAATCCACTCTTTGGGTATTCAAAAAACTGCAAAAACACCCATGAAGATGCAAAAGCATATCATGTTGCAAGAAAATCCTCACCAATATTCAGTTGGTTCAATGAAGATATAATTGCATAATAGCATGAAGTACCATGATCTGATAAGGAAACAATTGAACTGGAATGGGATATCATTGAGAAAATGATTTCACAATCAATATGGAAAACACATATGGCTTCAAGCTGGGCAAGGACTCAGCCAGAAAAACTGCATTGGGCTAACACTGACAACACTGCTTCAAGTCACCATCTGTAACAATCTTCCCATTTTCATATAAAACCTTCTCACATCTTCAAAAAATGGGCACAAAAACTCATAAACTTGCTTGCCTTGAGTTCATAATAAAGTGAAACCTCGTGGGATATTTATTTTCATATTGATCCCCTTAAGGTTATAGCGATAAGTCTCAGTGATGGAAATCACATCTTTGGTTTAAATTATGATTTTTTGTATTCAATCCTCTCAACTTTGACTTCATCATCAATGAGCTGGTACACATAGGTCACCACAGTAGAACTCTGGATGTCCATCAAGACAAAGGATGGGATCACCTTCCTGTTGAAGAGGAAAGAAATCATTTTAATGGCATCAAAAAACTTATGCCAATCAATATATTACAGCTTACAATATCTGATATAAGAAATTGTTCTATATCAGTTAAAACAAACATTGGATGGTTCAGTTTCTCCAATAATCATACCAACTCCTCCATGTTATGACATCACATCCCAGGTGTCCCAAAAAATTTTTATACAAAAAAAACTTTATATTAGAAATGGTTTTTGGCCACTGTGCTTATAAACATGTGGCACATCACATCTTGTGGTGCTACCAGGTCAGTGGGCATTGTATAGAGAAATCACACCTCTCTTAGAGTTAACCTTTCGCTGTCCTTTTTTTTTTTTTTTTACAAACACTATGACCAATGGCCCACCCAGTGAGACAAAGGGTTCATGCTCATTTTGATGCATGTTTATGCTAATGAAAGTTTGTTTAAAATATATTAATGAAGTTAACATCTTTTTGGAATACCTGGTATTATTACACTGTTGAATTATGAATCTGGTCCTTCATGACATTTATAGAGTGGCAAATAATTTTCATCTTGGAGGATAAGGCATGAGATCTGTTCTCTTCTATCTGTTCATACATTGTGATGCCTGGTGTCCTGGCCCAAAAAACAAAAAAAAAAACAAACAAAACAAATCCTCATCAACCATTCTCCCCCTCTTCAGTCATGGCACTAACTCCCCTGGGGACCAAGCACAGCTGCAAGAAGTGTAAGTCAGTATGTGCTTGCATTGATGACCATTGAGATGCTTGGGTACATGCAAATGAGCACATCAAATTTCATCAGTCTGAGATCACAATACAAGTTGGTAGAGGGGAGACAGAAGTGTTTCTCCAGCAACAGGTGAGCAAACCATTTTCAGAGGAGTATCCACCAGGCACTGGTGGAAAAAATATGCTAATCCATGGAGATAAGGAGCAGTACACCTTCAAAATCACTTGTGCTAGTCATGGCTTTGGACCAACTGTAAGCTGCCTCCAAGACTTAATATTAAGTACTTAACCAAAAAATCCATTCAATAGCAATGAAATGAGACAGTAGGTTAACCAGTTGACCATCCTGATTACAACAATGAATATACCTCTCCAAAGCATTGTATGCCCCTGTGGCAGATCCTGGATTGATGAAGAACTTGTTCTCGTGTTCATAAGCCTCAAATTTGTGGGTGTGGCCTGAGATGATTATGTCAACATCTAGTTGCCACTGAAGCATTGCAAGGGCCTCTACATCTCCCCAAGGAATGACTTGGTGGCCATGGACCAGGCCTATACGAAATTGACCCACAGTCACCACCTTCTGTTCAGGATAATTTGGATTCTGAAAGGAAAGCAATTGAAAAGAAAAAGTAACATCTTGGCCAAGCAAGACATGTAACTAGCATCACTTGCAGTTATGGGTGCCAACTCTAAGGAACCAATTTACTTTAAGTTTTCAAGAGTGGTGTCATGAACCAAATATTCCATCTGATTTTGTCACTCCTGAACCATCTCCAACCATTCTTCCCTTATATCAGAGTTCTAGCATCAGTCTTAAGTTTTACCTTCAAATGGATTTTGTTTTTCTGCCCCATCTAAGCCATTACAGATCATAGGTATTTGACTGGACTAAGCGAGGTCTATGACGCGTTAAGTGTAACTGTCGTGCAATCAATTGGCTACAGCCTACCCTCGGTCAATGCTATTCAACCTTAGAGGCCTGAAATGAGATTAGGCCTTGATAACTAAGGTGGACCTGAAACTCACCTCATCAAAGTCACCCCTAACCACATGAACATCATTCGCCAAGGTCTTCAAGTAATCTAGCGATTCTTTCGTGCATAGATTCCCAGTGCATAATATGTGCTGTATTCTTCCGGGAACAAGGAGCTTTTTGAACTTCGCTGGCAAGGAATTGCAGCGATGAGGCACATGAAGGTCTCCCAACACAAGCACCAGCATGTCTACCTTTTTAGCATGCACTTATATCTGCAAGAGACGACACTTTGAATTATAGACTCACTCACTACCGCTGCACCGCCTTGACACTATTGCATGGAAGCGGACATGTTCCTTCCCTTCAAGCAGACGACGTGAATGACGCCTTTACAGCTGTCTGCTCAAGAATCGTCTTTCTGTTGGTTCAATGGTTCAATCTTCGTTATTGTCTTGAGAAATGTTAGGAGTTACTTCTTCCTACAACACGTGCCTACAATCACCAAGCGAGGAATGCGAGTGCTTACGCGGAATATTACCAGACATGGATGCTTGAATGCATTCATACAGCTCTTATCCTATTTTCCCTGGAAAAGCATCATTACTAAACCATCAGGAGCTGGTGATCACAATAACACTATTTTAATATTTCGTAAGGCATGTGCTTTTTTTCCGTGTTTGATTTGAGAGAGCAAAAATCTCACTCAGTATACGCGATGATAGAACCAGAGATTGCGCCATGTAATTATGCTACACAATCCGTCCATTTCAGGTTAGATTCCTCCGAGGCGGCATAGCATTTTTTTTTAATGCTTTACTCTTGACGAAAAATTATTGAACGATCTTCAACCATCGTGCAAAATGTTACCAGCCCTCTAGGTGATAGTGGCAAATATACGAGGTCCAGTCAAAAAGTTCGCGGAATGACTTAATTATAATTAAGGAGATAGTAGCAATCGAATTTTGAGTTGAAAATTGACCTTGAACCTTTCCTGTCACGTGATTCGGCTGAAAACTCACGCCATCAAAGCCGGTTGATTCTTCGAGGGTTGGTGACAAAAAAAAGTAAGCTACTCGAAATTTTGCTATGAAATCCATACTATTAAACGGTTTAACCTGAAAATTTAATTTAACTTCGCCTAATACGTTTTTCAATAATTATTAACTGTTGAAATTTCATGTCCTTCCAGTTGCCCAGTCTTAAGTTATGGCAGATTCTGTCGAAATCGTAAAAATTCTGAGTGAACAGGCATCATCTCTTTTCTTTAATAAAATGAGAGAACTCTTTTGCCTGGACTTCGTATTCCACGAGTCGCTCTATAAGCCCACATCACCTCATGGCGTTTCCTGCTCGGGAGAACGTTGCCTTCGACGATCAGCGAAAGCGAAGTTGAATCGCTCGTGTTTGGGTACAAATCGAAAAGAAAGCCCCGAAAACAGCCATGCTCTCGAAATGACACAAACCCAACGGTAGAAAAAGTATCTCTTGTACTCTTGGGTCAGCATCTAGTCAAAAGCAAAACGAAACGTCGCGCGAGACACTCCAGTCGAGATCATAAAGGCAAAAGAGACACAACGCCCCGCCAGAAGCACTGGGAATTGGAATACGGCGCGTCGCATCGAATGAGAGCAATGCGAGCCGCCTGACACCCGTAGTCCTCCAAGTCGCATCCTCCAGTGCTGTCCGATCCTCTCCTGAACTCCACGCACGGCGCCTGGAGGATCTCGAAGAGCTTCTTCGTCGTTTGAAACGCCTTCGGAGACCCCACTCTCCTCAGGCATTCCCGCAGTTTCCTGTCGCAGTCGCAGTGAGATCTGCAGGGAGAGAAAGTCCTGAAAGCGCCGAATCGCACCCGACGACAGTGGCAGCCGCGCCGCTCACATGGTAAAGCCGTTGGAGTTGTAGACGCCGAACGCGGCCGTTCCCTTTTCGACGTAAATGGGGCAGAAATCGTGAGCTCGACAGCAGCGATCGACCGCGGTGTCTGTCCCGAGCTGGTCGAAGTAGTTTGCGGTGGTCCCAGCTCCACACCAACGAGTCCCTGGAATCCAAAAACGCCAGTTTTTATTTTTCCCTCTCTCACAGAAGAGACAGAATGGAATCCGACGGTATCATATAGGTGAATCTTCTACCCTGAGGGATTTCTCGTGCAATAACCGTTAAAATAGGGCCAGAGTCTTTTTTTTCTGTGGATGGCCGTATTACACGCATCAATTTCACATGCTTTTTTTCTACGTCAAAGCAGACCAGACCTGGCTCGATTCCCCTGAATAAGCTGGTCCTGTCTTTCACCCAGTCGACTTCCCCGGGGGTGGCTCGACTGCAAGCGTCGATATCCTGCAGAAGCGTGAAGAAGTCCACGGCGACCGTCGCGAATCCTCGAGCCGTCAGGGCGCCCAAATGCGAATTTCTTGCTGCCAGTGTTCTAGACAGAGATAGGCCTTGTGTCATTCTTTCCGATTCGTGTCGCCCTAAATAGCCCTGAAAAATAGCTTTGTGCATGACAAATTGTCATTTAAAACGCCTGGAAGGCAGACGCGCCAAACGAGTTTAACAATAAAATCTTTTTAAAATAAATACGTACTGGCCGATTCCCTTCCTCCAGAATTCACCATCGCCATGCATAAAATTTATATCTGAAACCAATGGCCCACGAGCTCACATGCGGGTGTATATACAGTTACCTATCCTCGTCGATGGTGCAGCTTCGAATGGTTCCATAGGCGGAGGTGTCGAGGGCGACGACGGTGAGGAGGTAGTAGTGGGCCACGAGGACGCAATGGGCGGACTCGAGGAAGGAGGCCAGGATCGCCATCGCGGCCACGAGGGAGGACTTCTTCCCGGCCATTTTCCTGGTTCTGGGAAAATGGTTCGATGGGATCCACTGAATCGAATGGACTCGTGGGTTTTTGAGGGGCTGTGTGCGGAGGAGTAACGGGCCGTTCTGACGGTTTTGGATTCGGGTCAAACTCGGCGTTGGAGTTCCTCTTGGATCAGAACAGGACATCCTGGAGTATTTCTCATCAGCTTCACCCCACCCACCCACCCAGGGGGGGGGGGGGGGATGCAGAGAGGAGCGAGTTTTTTTTCCATTTTAGCAAATTTTTTCATATTATCTAAAATGCTTGTTTTCTTGGTACTAAGAAGGCTTCACGTAAAAAAAAAAAAACGGTTTCAACCGCGTAAGTCCATGTAGTCAAGGTCTCTGACGAGTCGCCGAAGGTGGAACTATTTTTCTTTACAAATGCTGCATGAACGTTCTTTAAAATTGGATTGCATAGAGTTTCCCCTTTCTTGGACCTAAAAATTCATTTTCGTTTCACTGAGGCGATGTAGCAAAAAGCTGCCGCTGTTCGAAGTTGCTGGAAATTGGATATCACTTCATGTGAATGACCCAGTGACACTTTCTGCCTCAATTAATGCGACTGAAAATCTTTTCCTTGACGTCATGAAGTCTTCGATACCATGAAGTCTTCCCGACATCATGAAGTCTTCCCGATATCGAAGCAGCATTACTTTTAGGCATAAGGCATTCAACAAAGGCCCCTCTCTCCTCGGCGGTTCAGGGGATTTTTAGCCCCTTCCCCATTCGTGCAAACGGGGAAATGACCCCGAGATTCGTCGTCTCGACCCAAAAGGAA